>JAVTVY010028971.1:0-13337 GCA_036873755.1 Hanleya hanleyi | reverse complement strand
TATTCATTGTGAAATCCCTATCAGCGATAAAGTTTAGACTCGTACCTTCCCCTTGCTCAAACGGGATCTCCGCGAGAGTCAATGGCAAGGTACGAGTCTATGATAAAGTTCATACCTCGCCTGCATTTGTACGGGGCGAACATTTGATTGTTCGAAGCTGATGCCGCTTCTTTCGTGTTCTGCATGTACTCTGCCCTGTCTGGGGTGTTCAGTACAATAAATATTGAATTGAATTGAATTTGTACGAGTCAGGAAAGTCTTGTCGTCTGCTAGAAAGAATATTCATAACACCAACGTCATGCGCTTCGGACTGTCAACACACCAGCGGTCATGAAGTGCAACTTTTCCAATATTTCGGTTCAACAAAGAAAGGGTTGATTTCAGCAGAGGTTTGTTAAAATTTGCTGCACAAATAAGTGTTGACATTATTTTACTACTGTCGTTACTTTCATAACCTAGGAATATTTAACTATTGGTTGTTCAACTGCCTTATGCTGCAACACTCGTACTGCCTTTAGCTTATAAATATTCAATTTCACTCAAACTGAACATGCATTGCAACTCCAACCGAAAGTGAAACTTACAGCGAGGGGAATTAACTCTACATAAAACATTGGATTTACTCCCCTTACATACAATTTTTAATTTTATCTTTTTCAATTACTTTTTCTAATCCGGTTATTTTCTTCCTCATTCTCCGTTGTCATTGATATTTTTACAATAGATCACAACCATGTAAAGACACAACCAAACAATGTTTGGGATCATTCTTATGCCAGAAAAAGCGTAAAACAATCTGAACTGAAATTAATGGATGCATTTCAGTGCAACATTATTGATATCCCTGGTGATGGAAATTGTTTCTTTCATTGTCTTAGTTTAGCCATACATGGGAATATATCAAGGCACCGACATTACAGATACCGGTTTCACAGGGCCATTGGAACGCTTTGGAATGCGATTCTGTCCTGAATTTAGTCATGATTTAGATGTGTTTTAGGCACGACTTCACGTCATGTTATCTAGTTGAGTGGATTCCGCTCAAGTTTGGGTCAATAAATCGCTCAAGTGGTGGACAAAATCACTCAAGTTAGAGTGAAGAAACATTCACTCAATTACTTGAGTCAAATTTCACTAAACTTGAGTGAAATATTTCACTTAAATACTTGAGTGGTATGAATTTCCACTCAAACTTGAGTGAATTTCACTCAAGATGTTTTAGAGACTATAGACTTCCAATACGCATGTTTCGAGTTATGACGTTACGTCGTCTGAGTGAACTCCCTTTGCGCACTGACGTCATTTGGCGAAACCCCATAATATTTGGGTAGCGCAATGTTATTTCTTTCACAATAATACTCCTTTACCAAGGCCATCAAAGCGTAACTCTATGTTTCACAACTGAAATAGTCCTTGAAGTAACTAATCTTTACACCCCGCTATGTTAAAGGATAGGGGATTGGCCCTATCGTTTCGCCAGAGGACGTTGTCGCTGCGCAAAGGGACGTCACTCAGGCGATGTAACGTCATAACTTGAAAGATGCGTACGGTATTAATACCGGGCGTTGAGTAATAAAATACTTGAAGAAAGACTACGTGAACTCTGTGACAACAATCAATGCAGTTGGCGACGAGAATCATTACTTGTATGCCGGCCTTTCTGTGAAAACATGAGGGAGCAATACAGGCATCTCAGTCAATACAAACTAGTATTGATATGTACCTAAGTTTGTCAAAAAAAGCTATCTTTATGTGGAATATTGGCCTAGGACATTTAACGAGAGTAAAGCCTAACCAACATTTTGCCTATTTATAACTATTGATCTAATTATAGCCACAATGCAAATTGATATGTACCATCTGTATCAACGATATACCTTATACATGAAGTTTTTCTTATTCATTTTTTTTCCGAATTTAACTGAAGTAGTATTTAGCCAAAGTTCTAGTGAACATTGTTATCCAGTTTACTTCCTTCCTCCACTAATTATAGATTGTGCCGTTACACACGTATACATGTACATTGTTTATATTAATTGCTGCCAAAAGTTACTTAACTCATTGCCTACGGCAAGTCGTTCAATTCAATTCAACTTTATTGTATCATAAAAACAATTTACTTTGCCATTAAGGACTGGATACAATAACACTCAAACAACTTGTGAGATATGAACATGACCAGGCAAAAATCAGTAGTGATAACAGTAGCTTGTGATTGTGAAGAACTTGATAATACGAAACCCAGTCCAACATGGCTAGGCCCTACATGTAACCTGTAAATATAGCACAATGTTGAGTGCCTTATCCTGTCTATAAGCGCAGCATCACGGAACAAATAAGTTGAGAAAATATATTTGAGAGAAAATATCACACAGGGACAATTAAATTTTTGCATTTTCTCAGTTGGAACGCATTGTATATGAAGCGTGCCACTATTGTAGCAACATCATTAGGGGGATCGAGCATGAGATTGACAAGCTCATCCAGCGTGAGCGGCTCACGTTTCTTAAACTTGCGCCGGAAAGCCGTTGTCAGCGGCTTCTTGATAGCCTTATCTAAACACACCTATGATTGGTTGTTTCGGCCTCGTAGTGAAAAATTTTCCACTTAACGGTCCCGTGATATATGAATCACTGGCTACATTCTTTTCAGCCTCAACTTAGAGTTTATTACATCGGGAATCGCCAAATAACGTCATGTCATGTGACAATTGTGTAGGGAAACTCCAAAAATGGCGGCTGCGGCTGTCGTGTGTTGTGTTTTTGTTTTCTACTGACTAGACAACATACAAGTTCAAGAAAGGTTTCCATCATCAGATTTTATTTATACGAATCACCAAAGCATCAATGATTGTAAAAATATATAGATAGCTTCATGAAATGCAACAAATGAAAGGGGTTTTCCAAGCATGGCGTCACCATCCCGTGTGTGCGATGTAACTTCGTAAGTTGTGCTTCGTTTTTTTTTCTTCTCCCGACTTGAAAAACAACAACAAATGATTCAAGAATGGTTTCCATCATAAGTTTTTATTTATATGAATCCCCAAAGCTTAAGGATTGTAACTAGGCCCATGGGCATAGAAAGGTGGTTCAGAAGATAAATGCTATTGCTTGATTGAGGGTTGGGCCAGATACCATCCATCGCAAGTGAAGTTTTCTTTGCATAATCTACATTTTATTGCACTGTACTTCCATCTGTAAATTAGTATTTTGTAATTAATGGCTCACAGGAAAAATAGTTTTTAACTGATTGTCATACCCGACTCACCCGAGTATCATTTTCAGAGACTATTGATTGACTGCAGCAATAGTGGAGATATAGCTGCTTCCTGAGCAGCAGATTTCTTTCCCAGAGTTTCAATTCAAAATAGTATCTATTTCTTTGAAAAGCCCCCCAAAAAACACACGAAAAACTGGCCATAATACTAAGCTGATCCGTATGTAGTGGTACTACTATTATACATACACCCGGTACTGGCACTGAATGAAAGTATGAGAACACAAGTGCCAAGGCATCCATCTCAGAATATTTCAGTTCTCAGATATGTCAGATAGTATTATTTCTAAGTTTAAGTTCAATTGATTCATTAATTTCACTACATACATGTACATATATTCCTAACAGCAGTCCATGTGATGACCTAGTTTTAGCTTGACCTCTTCATTCTTCAGAAACTAGACCCAGCATAGATACATGTACAGCCCCAAGACTAGCTATGGTAGGGCAGCTCTTTACACATGTACATGTTGCCTCCTGAACTGTATTTCTCTGTGCTGAGGTCAATCTTTGGAAGAGTGACCATAGCAGGCTTCCATAATTTAGTGCGTATTAATCTGATATCTCAAAAGAAAACAATTAATAGAGTATTATTTAATACAGATTCGAGATTAAGTACATGTTAAGTGACTATATATATAGGCCTACAAAGCCTGTGAATCACTGAAGGATAACTATTTTGGTCTGAGAAAGAATAAACAATTTGGAACTATTTTTATAGGTGTACTTCGGACAACCCTAAAACCAGAAATTTTCTATATCCCATAATAAAGGTGAGACAACTCACCTTTCTAAAAATATATAGTTTACCCTACCTACGGTACCCATGGAAAAATGTTAGGGCCATCATACCATATGTGGAAATTAATATTTTTGCATAATTTATTCCGGCAAGTTGTGAATATTTATTCCGTAGGCAAAGAGTTCATAGATGAACTGTCAGCAGCAACGTTAATATATCAATTTATTATCATATACAACAAAGTATCTAAACTACAAACTTGGTTATGCTGTAAGTTTACTTGACACTGTGATAATTGTATATTTGTTTAAAAGCTGTTTCGAACAGTTATCCATGTATTTTTCATCATATATCACAGAGAGTGGTTTGGGTGTAAATGAATGAATTGAATTGAAATTGTATTGTGCAATAAATTAAATTATCATTATTCCCATCCAAATCTCTGTTTTTCCCACTGCATTCGCAGAGTATAATATTGGGAATTTCAATTGAATTTTCTAACTTGATATGTAATAGGTAAAGCCAGAAGAGAAGGCAGATTTTCTATCTGCGTTCGCTTCTAGGCTTTGCCTATTTCATATTAGTTTATCTTATTGGGGTCATTTTGAGCCTATTTACATAACCCCCCGAGCAGAAGATCATAGGTAAATTCAAGATGGCGGCCACGTGGGGTACCAGAAAAGTGATGTTTTTGTCATATTTCTTCAAAATTTCTGCTTTTCCGCGATGAAAAGTGGACAAAAACTATTTTATTTCATATCACATTAATATTTTCATGAAGTTTTTGTGTAGAAATTGCAAAAATAAAAAATTCGGAAAATCTGACCGAAAAATAGACCAAAAAATGCCGTTTTTGAAAATGACGTCACTGTGACGTCATCAAATCGGCCATCCTGGATTTCTTTTACATTTTCTGGTATAGCTTGCCCCAGGGGTATAGTGTAATAAGTTTCAGCCCCCTAGCTCAAGGGGTAAGAAAAATAATTGGGGGGGGGGGGGGCATTTCGACCCCCCCCCCCCAGGCCTGGACAGGTCCCAAAAAGCCCAGGCCAGATAGGGTTAAAGGAGGAGTCTCTCTCACGTCATTTTTCACCATATTAATGCTTCGTGAAATGAGCTTTTTCCACGGAAATCATCCCTCCGATGTGATCATCTGGGATATGTTTGCTTTGCGCAGATTGGATACAGGGCACCGCCATATTTGTACACGAAAGCGGGGCTCTATATGCAATGACGTTGTTGTTGTTCTATACGCCATAACAGAGACGACATTATGTCCATCGACTCTGACATATCGAATGAAGGCGCCCTGTAATCGGTTAGCGCGAGATAAAAACCCTCTAACTCGGACATAACATGGATTAGTCCCAGAAACATGTGGATTCACAAATAAATTATGAAGGAGGACATGTAGAGCGGAAAACACGTTAAGACGAGATCTCCTTTAAGGACACGAGACCATGGCTCCGGTGACTATATTCGCCACCCCTTTATCGTTCGCCTGATAAAAATTAAAATCACACAAACTGTAAATGATTGCTACATATGTTTCGAAAGGTTATGTGTTCATTTCGGTTTATCAGTCGGATTGATTTAGGGACGAATTATTCCTAATTAAACCGATTTTTTTTTCAGAAAAAAATAATCTTCTTAACTTGTACATTTCATCTCCGAAAAGTTCAAACTTGTAATCTACGTTGAGAAGACGTTCCGACGTTTCCCAGTGGCGAGCGATACTTTTCAAAAATATAACTAGGTGTATGTCACTCTTAAGTGCAAGACAATGATATGAACAAAAATGTCCCAACGCGAAATGATTCTAAAGATAAAAGACCCTGGCCGACAAACCGTCAGACACCACATATTTAATAGTATAGATCTATTTAAAATGCTGTTTCAATATCACACAGTCACAATATATCGAAACCAGTATGTATTATACAGAGATAACCGAATCAACGTATTATATCGTCTCTGATTATACTCATTATTCTGTATTTGTGTAGTCATTATTGCGACATAATATACATATTCAGCTGCCGACATCGTTAAATTGAGATCAACATTCTCTTTCATCCCACTCACGTAGTCCTACCACTTATATAACGACAGGCTTTACTCGGTCGTTCTTATTGCTCCCATTAGCGATAACAGTATGATATGAGGGGATCATATTGCAAATGGGAGGGTCAGATGCAAGCTGTTGACTTGATTAAATGAAGATATTATCTGGCTCATTACCTCGGGTGTTATGTGTGTAGTACCGAGCCATGTTGCTAGTTTATGCGAATGTTGGTCGAACCCGTCATGCTATGCATATGTCATAACATGATATATTGCTATCGAAAATCAAATCAGTTATCTCTGAGCTCTTGTGGATCCTTCTACGTACATGCCCCAACCCACTCACACGTTGCATGTGGTGGACACTCTACGCTGATCATCTTCCACAGACAACAACAATGCGCCATTCCGCGGTGATATGACCCTTTCCGGAGAGGGTATGACAACCCCTGCGTTACTGCCGCTCTTTAAGGTCAGCGGACCCAGTTTTATTTCTCATTTATACGACTACTGTACATTAGCATAAATTTGCATAGTTAATTACCTAATTCTCATGGATATCATTGATTTTTATTTTTACATGCATTGGAGCTTGGGACACAGAAGAGAATAAATGAAGAAAAAAAAATGAGATAGTGCATGCCAAATTTTTTTTCTATATTGCTCAAAATTCGGGTACACCTAGTTTTGACAGCGTGGCCCGGTGCGATTGGTCATTTCAAAAATAGTGTTGAAATCAATGAATTACAGCTGATGAATTAGGCAAGGATTTTAAATAGCGCAACATAGCTACCATGGTCTGCTATTTTATCGGTCGACTTCCGTCAATATCGACCAATTAGGTGACATTTTATCATTTAGTCCGAATAGCTACTCTACACGCTGGGTGATCTCAGGCTGATTGGCCGAAACAGAGAAACTGGTACACATAGCCATAACCAAGGTCTGGGTATGACATTCTACTTCCGGTAAGTAACCACCCCGGTTCGCCTTGAATCAAATACTAGGTTGAGAAACTGTTTCAGAACATTTCTTTTAGAAGCTATTTTATTAAGAGGAATATATGTTTACATTTACTAACCGACAGTTCCTGTGTAATTAATTGTAGAATAATCGAACTGATTGTGAGGATCCTTGATATTTACCGGAAGTTTCCTGCACAAATGCGCCTCTATTGGGTGAAGAGATATAAATACCCTCCGAATATGGCTGGCCTTCTCCTATAGGCTACTTGACGGTCGTGTGTTCACGTGAGCGGAACTGTTCATTGCCTATACGTTCAACATGCAAGTCACAACGTCTTCTCGCGAGAGCAGAAACCGGAAATATCTTCATGTAGCCAGTCAGGTAGCCAATGTAACGGGTATGCTTTGTCTATGTGACCTGACACCCGTCATGCCCGTGGAGAATATTGGTTGTTACGAGTCTTCTGATTGATCAAATTTAACGAAAAAGGGGCATAACTCATTGAAACTCTAGCTAGCCGTAAGGGACGCTGTAATCGTGCAATGGTATTGAATGCATTTGTGACAAGGTGATGAGCTTCGTGGAATAACCCACCTTGTCTTCAGGAGAAGTATTACTTGGATGGTCTATTCCGGATAGATTATAGCGCGCTATACCGGTATGACATGTAATACATTCAGTTGGAGACAGACACATCTCCTCTTAATTAAGATTTTCTAACGCTTTCTCAACAACTAACAGCCTTGTGTAACACACAACAGACACATCCAAGGTTGTGTTTCTGCTTCTTGGCCCGGTGCTTCTTGCCTTGATCAAGGGAGTGTTCAGAACAACGCACACGCTGACTGGAAACAGAAATACTTTTGGGCCTTCGACATGTTATATACCTATGCTTCACGAGAAGCGAACAATGGACGCACAAACGTTGTTACTGGACCGCGGTTGGCCTGTGGATGTCGAACTTGACGATGACATATTAATCGTGGCTGCAGTGTATAGGTTTGGACATGAGCTTAAAAATTGTCTTCTTCAAGGGTTCGCGTCAGCCATGTGGCGCTGCCTACATTGTACTCCCATCCATACTGACTCCGAATATGAAATCTGACCCGAAACTATCCCGAACATAAGTACTCCCTTCAGCTAGAGGTTAACGTCTCTAGTCACTCGGCACATTCGATAATTCTACAGCCGTTATTTATATTCGGCCACTTGTACTACCCCGGGAATAACACCGGCTGTTCTTCGGTTTGTTGGCAACAGATCCCTCCGTCCCCGTGTGTGTTTTGCTCCAGCAGGCGAGTCAATCAGCCGAGGTGTTAAACTTCTCACATCCGGGTTCTTTGGCTCGCATTATGCCCGCGCGCCATTTGTCTTCTTGTCATAATAGACAGTGGATATAGTACTAGTAAATTATGGTGGCGAGGAAATCTGTGAAATTGATGAGATATTTTCTAAAAATTATCCAATAATGAGAAGATAATAAAAAATAGTTCAACCTTCATCCTACATGTACTTCTGGTTTGTTATTCTCCTCGCCACGGGGATTCTCATTAAAAGACTAAATTACCCGTAAAGTTAGAAAATTTCCGCACACCTGGGGAGTATTATTGTTAGATGTTGGAAAAGCCGACAGATGTTGTCACCTTGATGTAACATTGCTGAACTCATCTGATAAACAAGCCAACAATGGCGAGCTGCAGCAGGGTTTGTTGCCTCAACCTGAAAAAAATATGATGAATTTTAAGTAAAACAACATATGTTGAAAATAGACGAAGCTGGAGGATATTCTACGATATCCATGTAACTTCCAGTTCTGCTATATATTTGCGTTACCACATCAGTCTAAACAGAGCGTCACGCTCCGTTATAGTGACTAACCTCCCCACAGCGCATGCTCCGTTTCATGTGCTCACTCCACTATTACCCTGCTCCCAATAGCGGAAGATGACCTTCACGACGTGGCTATGACGCATAGGGGAAAACCCACGTACACACGGTTCAGCTAGAATCCGACCGAACAACTCTATCAGTTTCGTACATGAGCGAACTAATTTTCATATACTCTGAACATATAAACGAGAAAATTAATCTTTAAATGCGGAATTCAAAATTAATCGCATGTTCGACAAACATCGTTTTACTATATTTGACGTCACTTCCGGTGGTGTGCTGATCGCGTATATCGGGCGGGAATCCTGTCCAAAAATCTGACTGGTGGCTGGGGTATTATTATACCCCAGTGAGGTGGTTGGATAGCGATTCTTCTCGAAGAAGTCAGTCTCGCGAGAAGTGAATGCCACGAGATGAGGCGAACATCCCATTTGATATTTGTGAAAAGGAATGTTAGAACCATTTGTTTGCCAGTCTTGAAAAGATACCAGTAACAATTTTATTTTTTGCTATGTACGGCAAATCAATTATCTGCTTCAAACATGGACGCAAATTTTGATGACCTTTGTCGCCACCATTTTGAATTAACCTATACTATTTATCGCCTAGGCTTCGAATAAGCTCAAAATGACTACAAAGATATAGTTCAGAACGTTTTCCAGTCTGGAATTTGTACCTCGAATCCTTCCTAGATAGGATGAATTTTCGCTTCCTGGTTAGAAGGAAGAGAAAATAGTACATAGCAAAAAAATAAAGGTAGACAGGTGATAACGATAACGTCAAAGGGATTCGTTTTGGCCCATAAAGCATATCAGAGTCTGAACCATGCTCATTTACAAATCACTGAATCTTGTTCCGGACCCGTTACTAATTACCCGAGCGATGAAACTGTGTTTCGAAGTGGAAACTATGCGCTTTTAACGCATCTCGCCTCCTTGTGTTACACAACATTATCTCGTTTCCAATTAGTAGCTTTCGCAAATGTTTATTCGTGCGACAAAAAACTCAAAGGCCGCCAAACCGGTGGGGAATTCTGGGGCGTCACAGGTGTTACGTATATACATGTTTCTATACGGCGAGAAATAATCACATAACCGCATGTTAACAGCTGACGTTACAGACCTGTGTATCTCGTACAGGTGTAAGTATTTGCCGATATTTTGAGGTGTGTGTCTGGGAAATAACTTTAAAGGTTGCGCACACCTTGTTCCATTGTGCAGTGAACGTTGCTGATCTGTGCTCCGAGATCAGATCGTGTGAAGTTTACATAAATGTTGTATTATTATTGAAACATTCGCGAACAGACTGTTACGATGAATATGAATAAGCTGTTATTTCCGCCCCATGAGGAGGATTTTGCTTTAGGCTGCGATCGAGACCACAAACATCACCCCCGTTGAGGATTGATACGTCATTCGGCAAGTAACTCATTACGCTCTTGTTCTTGTGAAGGGTTCAATTATTGTTGGTTTGACTAGATGTTTATAAGGAATATAGAACTTGCATTACATGAGCTCGAGATATTTTAATATTACGCAGGGCGTAAATGTATTGTTGTTCCTAGAGATACAGCCAAAATAACGCAAACTGGTCCCTTCACATGAATGCATACAACAAAATGTTGAAATATTAATATAACATATCACGAAAATAGAGATATTGCAAAAATGACGAAAACGGGTCCCTTCATAATAATTTCATAACGATTTAATAACATAATATTGTGATAAAATTCATCGTATGATGAAAATTCCATAAACTAGTAGCCAAAATAACCAGTCAAAACAGCGAGAATTGGACGCATGACAACATAATACACTTGTTTACCTTCACTTCTAATGTACGTTGACATTTGGACGTCTTGGAAATCACATGCAGATGTAGTATAATTACATGCATTGAGGAATTGCCATCCCCGGGGGTTCAAATATATATATGAAAGAAAAAAAAACAATAAATAAAAAATACAACTCCATTGAACATTCCCATAGAACAATATCGATTCTTTCTGAAGTGAGATCATTTTGGTGAATTTTGCTGCAGTGAAATTTTAGCTTTCAAAATCTTATTATCGTTTGTCGAAATTTGTCGAACCGATCAAATGGCATAACTAGCACGGTTTATCTTCTGGTGATATTGTGCAAGTCTTCCATTGTGCCAAACGCCGCAATAGCGACATTGATATTTCTGAATTTATTTGCTAGTAATTTGTTAGACTGTCGCTGCACGGACTAATTTGAGTTATTATTTCTTTTGAAAAGACGACCTTTACACATTCTAATACCGGAACAATTGCGCAAAACCGGTAAACTTTTCCCTGCTCCTCTCCCCCTAAAGTACAGGCCGTATATCTCTGGCGGTATATTTAAGAGCAACAATATCATCCACTACCTTCTTTTATCATCAGTACTCGTCCAGACCATTCTCTCATTGCCAGAGTCTGTAACCTCCTAAACTGTCCGTGTGACACCTGACGGTATGGGGTATATAATCCGATGACAGAAGAATGCGTCAAGACCGGAAGTAACCCATCATTCAGTGTATATTGTGAATTAATATACCTTGAGTAAGGAATCCATTGTAAAAGTAGACCTTGCACATTGCTTTTGCTCTGCACGGAAGTACTTAGTCACATGATACGTAAACGCGCATAAGCTAAATTCGTCATATAATCTGAAGCGGTATACATATCCCGAGACGATTAAATCGTTTAAACTCAATGGGGGTGATTCCATTGAATTTAAAATCGCCGCCATCGATGAGGGTGGGATATCTAAAATCCCGAGGTTGGTGTGTTGTTGTTGTTGTTTTTTTTGTTTGTTTTTTTTTGGCAGAAAAAAATTAACATCGTTTTGAATCGAAATGAAAAGGTCACACACATCTATAGCAGTATGGAATTAAACATTCCTGTTTTGATAATGTTTCCTAGAGACTAATAGGCATGTAGCATGTACGTTTCTAGAATGATGATTAGGTTCAGGTCTGCATAATATAGGGACAAGGCATATAGAGAGATTACCGATGCCGATGGCGGTCATTTTGAAATCCAACATGGCGGCAGGAATAGAGCTTAAAATAGATGGTGCTTATCTACCATCCTGCCAAATTTCAGGCTTTCAACACAAGTTCACAGACTGAGTAAAATATCCGACATATCTATTGCCAAGACGAGCAAGATGAAAATGTATAAATTCCTCAATCAAGAGATTACGTTAAAATAACATATAATTATCTAGATTTATGTGGAATAAACAGACCATGGTCTTATAATCAAAGGAAATCTGAAATTTGTGTAGCCGGGTAGTGTAGTGTAATGTAACTACTTCTGTTTTGGTGGATTATTTCTGTGTTCTCTGGCCAGTCAAGATACTCCGTCTGATAGATGAACAGATTTGCTTTCGTCAGTCACGGATATTTGGCTTCGACACACGCACACCGGGGCGACATTATCATTAATATTGTGGTCGTCTGAGGAAATGTTTTTTCTTACAAGCCAAAGATGTACAAGATAAAACGCCATCGGGTATTAAACGCTTCCTGTCTGCTATGTGTGTGATCGACTCAAAGGTTGGCTTTGAAATGTTCCAGCTGCAACTTTTTTTTTGTGGCAGTCAATGACGATGATAGAGTGAGCTCAGAAAATAGAATTCTATGAGAGCACAAAACAGAAAATAATCTAAAACCGGCTGTACCGATATGTGAGCATGACGCGAGGGCAAAACTTCTCCATGCACGTCATACCTCGTGGTGCGTCCTATAGTACTTCACCATCGCCATCGGCGATTAGCGGTAGTATTATGACGTTGTTTTACCGAAACTCCGAAACGTAATTCCCAAATTATCTTTAGCTTTTTCCTGTCTTACATACACAGAATCGTGTGTAAATTCAAAATGTCGCCTGGTGGATTAAATCTTATCACACTAAATCTTTGGGGCAATCATCAAGTAATGGTAAAGTCATCAGTAGTAGAGAAAGCGTAGCTAGTGATGTGATGGAATGATTTGCGTAATGTGTGGTGGGGGGGGTTGATCTTATATGCAAAGCGCGTACATATATGTATGCCATACTGGGTCCAGTGCGGGGGCTCTATGGAACTTGATAGTACAGAAAGTGCAGAATAGGATTTCTTCTGGGAATGTAGGCCGTAGTTGGTCCAAATCTGTCGTAGTTGTTGTCCTATCAAAGGTTTCCTTGTGTACGATACAACTGGGGTGCTAGGGTTGACCCATTGATGCGGCGAGGTACGATCCTACTCACCGAGCCATTATGAAAATCAAACGTCACTGGGAATAGGATACTTACCACTCACACAGGTTCTGAAAAATTCGGTAAAAATGCGAAAACGTTTAAAGTCAAGATATCAATATCGCATGTTAAGAGTCGTTGCGATGTTAAAGG
>JAVTVY010028970.1:0-11941 GCA_036873755.1 Hanleya hanleyi | reverse complement strand
AATCGGTTACTGTAATTTTGGCTTACGTAACCTATCGTTCGGTTATAATGTAATTTTTACGTAACCAATTGGTTTCGCAAAACGGTTACGTAATTATAATAGCGTGCCATCAAACAATACCGTACTATTCAATGAGACTGCAGTCAGAGTAGCATAGGACACTGTTCACAGAACGTGGTCAGCGACTGAACAGACAAATGAGTTAACTTACGAAAATGGGACACGTAAATCGCTTCCATTCATTCAAAATTGACTAATTGTGACCACGGCTGTTTTATTCATTCGCAATTTCTTTGCGATTCCATTTAACCCCTGATTAAAAAATCTGCATGAGAAGCTGAACACGCCGCCTGGAAATTTAGAGACAGCGGGAGTGACAAGGAGCAACAGTTAACCGCAAGCTCCGCGCTCCGAAGTAATTCCTCCGCGAGGAGTTTCACATGCCACCTCTGTTGCTATTTCCGTGCAGAGTTCCTCACGGAACTCGTTCAAGTGTGGTAAAGCTGTTTCCTGGCCGCTAATTGGTTAATTACATAACAGTGTACAGGCCCTGAACCGAGCATTGACAAAACAGTCTGTGCAAGCTGACAGACACACGCCTGCCACGTGGTAATCTACACTGTGGGCAGAAATTAGATGCAGACAGGGCCGAGTATGCGATTTAGTTTCGCTTTCAAAACCTGCTGAAGGACACACATCATGAGGTTAAAGTCTGCACAGTGGACAGACAGAGAAGAGGTTGGGACTTTTGATACTAGAACATATGCATTCACGTAACCGATTTTTCGTTCTGGTCATTTCGGATTTGCGTAACCGACAAGCGAACGATCATTTCGTTCGCGCCAAATTTCGAGGCCATTAAGCGATAGACATTGGTCGCCTATGGCGAATGATTTTTAGTTCGATATAGTCTTGACATTATTGGCCTTTTCTACCCTCATTTTAGAGAGGTAGTTCTGTCTAACCTGTTAAAGTAATGCATTCCCAACGCATTTTTATCGGCGGCACGCAGGTCTGCAAGAGGCTCGCGTTGTTGTTGTTCTTGTGAATTTTTGAAATACGCATGCGCTAAGAGAGTGTGGTCTCTGGCATATTTTCCAACCTCCGATCTCACATGACAATCCTATCTTCAGGCACTTCGGAATTAATTTGCAACTCCTTCGAGATATTCGGTAGAATGATTCATTGGTTTCCGTTCAGGCGTCAATTCTCTTACGTCACCAAATGGGAAACTATTTTCCTCTATCGTTCAGCCGCTTATCAAATAGCTGTAACCATTCTCACTGAATAGTATGAATATACGTATAAAACCGATACTTGAATTGCTTATATATCATGGACGATGAGCCACAACATTTTCAATGGTTCAGCTAATTTGCATACAGTTCATTTTCAAAGTCGACTGTCTTGATAAGTAGATAAATATATTCAGAAATTCCAGTAATCATTTTATCGACCCAATCTAGATTATTCACAAATTGATAATACGCAGACAAGTGTCGCATTATCATTATGGGTATAAATGAATAATATATACTTGGTATCAAATTATAGATCATGCATCATAACGACAAACGCAACAATTACGTTTCAAACTCGACAACTTCACCTGGATTATGTTGTTTAACTGATAGAAATGTCAATTTGGTATGTTTAGCAATTCGCATATATGGGAATATGTTTTGAAAAGAAGAATAATTTAACCGTCTGCAGGAATCGAGACGACGACCCTCCAATCCGCAGTGTTGAACTTACTGTCTTAGCTATGTCGGCTCGTTGATAAAACTGTATACACAACTGGTTTTATAATACAATGACAATATAGTATTTAACCCCTAGGAAGGAGAAAGAATAATAAGAAAGACGACCCCTCTTAACCTGTGGAGTTGCTGTTACTCTCTGAGCTATGCTGGTTCATAATACTCCAGTGAATTATCACAATGAAGGCTAACAGGTAATGCAATGAGCAAAACTGGCATGACAGTTTGATATAGAGTTGTTCAATGGTTTTAGCACTGATTTCTCATCTACGTCTGTTAGAAAATGAGTTAGACAATCCTTTGCGGGACCAATTCAGCATAGTTGTGCAGTTATACTCTGCAATTTGGTCACAAGAAATTTGGCACATAGCCATTTTGAATGGTCCTCTTTCTGTTAAGATCGGGACACAACCCGTCTAACCTCATTCTCGCAAGCCAGGGCCTTACGCATCAAGGATTGATGCCCCCGACCTCCTTGGTATTCAGAATCCCTTTATATTAGCATTAGCGGTATCTCTTTAATCACTCCAATGAATTCAATAATTACCTGCATCAACAGAAATGGACAGAAACATATTTCACTTTACTTCATTCTCTCAAGTCAGAGCCCATTTCTGCTATGATTAAGTGGCCTTACACTTGGAACACTTTCACAATTTACGTTAACTTTGTCAGCCAGTTTCACGAATGGAATTACCCCGTCTGTTAGCAGATACTGACCAGAAAAGCTATCTATTTGACCTCATCCTCCCAAGCTAGGGCCTTGACTTCCTGGGAGTTTTCAGTTTGATATTGATACTTAGATACCTTTACTTTGCCTTGACATTCATTTTCGTGAATGCACTGATTTGATGTATCAAGAGGTAGTGACGGGAAAAGTGATCTATTCGACATCATTCTCTTACACAAGGACCTTGTTTAACGAACTAGCCCTGATATTTCGCACTTGAATCACATTCGAAATGACTTAATCTCAGTGGCAAACATATTCCCGAATTGAATATGGAGCGATATGCGTAGATACTGACTAGAAATGTTCCTATTGCGGAATTTTACTTTTAAGCAAAGAAATTAATTTAACGCTATGAACTAATCCTTGAAATTGGTTTGGGCGCTAGATGTTTGAAAGTCTTGTTTTGATTTGCAAAATTCAGTGGGTTATCATATTTATTAACCCTCGTCACTACAGGTTGCTGAAGGATTTTTTTCATATGGTAGTTTTTGCCTATCTGTCCATCTGCCTGTATGTCCGTGCTGATATCTCCTAAAGTACTTGATGGATTTACATACTATTAACATACATATGCGTATAGTTCCAGGACTGTGCCTGCCTCCCAAGAAGCTGATTAGTTAAAAGTCTCGACCGCCATCTTGGATTGACCTAATTTCCAACTCGATCTCCGACGAAACGGTTGAAACGCACACATGATACTTGGACCAAAGCACGACCAACGCGATCAACACGACTTCACCTGTGAATTCAGTACAGACGACACGAACGAGTCGTATAGGACTTATGTCACAAGAAAATTACTTTTCTTGGCATGGAAAAACTAGCAGATAGCGCTGTATCGCTACAACGAATACAGGTACTCCGATTATGATAATCCTCAAATTCGTATGCATATAAGAACATTCTTTCTTTTCTAACGTGTACGAGTAAGTGCTCATATGAAGACCACTGCCTCTGCTGATATGTCTTTCACTGCATTACTACCACAGCCGCAGGTTTTGAGTACAATGTAGTCATTTCTCACTTGTTACCTGCGGCGCACAGGTCAACTAGAGGCTCGCGTTGTTGTTGCTGTTCTTGTTTTTGTGACTGTTTGAAATACGCATGCGCCTAAGAGAGTGTGATCTCTGCCACACTTTTCAACCTCCGATCTCACATGCCATCCTGCGCTTTGGAATTCACTTGGAACTTCTCCGAGTTATTCGGTGGAATGAATTATTGCTTCGTTGATTTCTGTTCAGTCTTACGTCAAGACATAGGGAACTATTTTCATCTCACGATACTTGTACCAAGACATTGCCAAAGCGATCATTGCGACTTCGTCAGTCAATTCAGCATTCACCAGTACGAATCAGTCAAAATCGGAAAGTGAATATATATATTTTTACAATTTTGGGCTAGAAGTTGAAGATTTATCCTCTTGGCGTCAAAACTGAATTCTGCATTTCTACAACAAATATTGATATAAGTCAGATCGATCTCCGATCAATACATCCCATGGGCTAAAACGTTTTCGGTTTTGATAAACCTAATATTCAGATGCAAATATGATCATGTTTTCTTTTCTAACGTGATCGAATAAGTGCTCGTATGAAGTTCACTCCGTCCGCTGATATGTCTTTCATTGTATTACTGCCACAGCCGCAGGTTTTGACCACAATGTAGTCATTTCTCACTTGTTCCTTTACAAATGTCTTCAGTGCCCCTACGGATAAGAATGTTTTAAAACATCTTGTGAATATACTACAAGCATGCGTATGTACATTGTTTCGTAGATGGCGGATTCTGAAACATTTTTTTTCGTCTGGCTGGCAGAAATGGTAATCTTTCAGCTGCATATCGCTCCTCTCTTGCCAACAAACTGTATTTATACGCTATATCTGTCCTGTCATTTTCTCAGGAAAAAAGTGACCTCATGGTTCATTAATAAAAAAACAGTTCGTGGTAGTCAATAAAGAAAGAGTACCTGGATGACTGGATTTCATGACAGAAAGCAATATATTTCCGCAAACAACTTGTTCTCGGGGTTAAAACATTAAAGTGTCTTCGTCATGCGTGCTGTGATTGTCGAGCGTGATCGCTGACAATAAAAGATCTATCAATTTGTCCTCTCCAATCACCCACGTACACCCAGAAAATCATACCAGAAAAGGAACAGCGATACTGACACTTTTCATATGTCGAGGCATTCGCGACTGCTCGGCCTATTCCGTCGAAATCATAATACCTCGTGCATTATTAGTGAAAGGATTTTACAGCTCTCAGCTGTAAACCCTGATCCACCGCACGTGAAACACATCACATGCTATAGGATGTGTTTCCGCTCACATAGTCATCGTTGTATTTCTCCCTTATCAGGAGATAATATATATATCCAAATGAAATGGATATTCCCTCGATTCTACCCGCGGAGGATCTCTTCTAATTTGAGGTGTTTCTCCTGGTTTCCTTCTCGAGCTGATCTCCATGGTTACGGAAGTCATACAGCCGACATGCGCTGTTCGGAGTTTCGGCCTGATACTTTGCTTTCAACATGGATGCCAATATGGATTCCTAGCAGTGCGGTACGAGATTCTAATGACCTATATTATCCGAGACCGTGTCGAGTGATCTCGAGGTACAGTTCACTGCTAAACTCGAGGCAGCACTTACGGAGATTCCCGATTCTGTTCAATAGTTAAGCGGAGAGTACCGATGTAATGTGACCCGCTGGATTGCTTGGATTTAGATTTCAAGGACGACCCAGGCCAAATGATCAGGTCAAGTTGATAACACATTCACGTGGTGGTTTTTACATCACACTTGATGGACGCCGAACCGAATGACTCCTTGCAATGCAAAATACGCAACTTGGTTCGAATAATTATTTTTTTGAAAGCAAATTCACTCATAGATAATTATTTATCACCCTTCGTGCAGGTTATAAGTCACTGGTAATATATTCATCACAGAAAGGCAATTAGGAGCCGTGTGGTCATGTCATCCAATTTGCCACATGAACAGGTACAATAAAAGCGTACCCGAGATACAACACATATCACGAATCGTTAGATTCTTGGTATGTGCTTTAGAATAGGTTAACCAGAAGACTATTCTGTGAAGTCATGTGACGCAGTCAGTATGTCGGCACCTCTTCCCACTTCCCTTATATGTGTTGTAATTCTAATTTATTGATTCTGATGCTTGTCCACTTACGGTCAACAGGTCATATCCCAGCTAGATGTTTGCCTAGAGACACATTTGCCACAACGACAGTTGCGTTGATTGACGAAGTAGGATGTAGGTTATCGACAGTTCTTTTCGTACCAGAATTTCACCGAACGGCCTAGATACATGTGAAATGTTCCAGATCCACTTTATCTCATTGTGGATCTGGTTCTGATACGATTGCTCAAAAATCATACATACAATTTTTAAAAGAACCTGTCAACGGATGGAAGTCAAAACCCGCTCTATATATATATATATGATAAGTGAAAGTTTCGTGCCACCGAGATGATCAGAAACCCGCTCTGGTAAAAAACTGCACTTTGCTCGAGTTTTTTCTTCCGATATATTAATTTTGCAACACTTCGTCAAAATGTAGGAAAACGTCGGATTTTTATAGCGGTCAATCATTATGTCTTGCTGAAATCATTAAACACCGTTGACCGCTTTCCTCTTGTAAGAAACCATCTTGGGTTTTCATTATTTTTATTTCATACATTTGCAATACAGGCCTTGCCGGTCGTCTAAAAATAGCAAAAACTGTCATGTTTCCTTCCCATATTGCAATGCGAACCACGAGTAAACTTTTGCCTCACGCATGCTGTAAGTATTGGTACGGACTGAAAATTAATGAAAAAAGTTATTTCAAAAGATTTTTGACATAATTTCTTCAAACTTCTTTCACTGTAGAACAGTTCAGTGATATTTCTGGTCCCTGTCAGCTTCTGACACTGTCCATAAACAAACTTATGATGGTGATTTTCCCCGAGGCCCATGTTGAAGGCATTGCTGTATCCGAATCTTGCTCCTGAAAAAGGGGCAATAAATCTTCTTTTTCGCCACTTTCAGACGACCGACAAGTCGTGTATTGGTGCTAACAATCACACGGAATAGGTCTTTCGACTATTGACGAGGAGATTATTTTGTGGACGACGGCTGAATATTGAATGTCGGATCTGACGCCCACTGATAGGATTGCTCCATGTGAAACCGGAGCGATATGCAAGACGTGGGAAAAATTGACGACGTCTGGTGACTAAAAAGCAACCATATGACTCTTCAGGAAAGTATTCGTCGACATCAAACATTCATACCCGAGAATACGGTGGATTTTCGGACGGAGCCTTAGTATCTCAGCCGCGCTTTTATTGCAGCTGTTCATGCGGAGACTATGAAGTATCCACACGGCCCCTAGCACCGGCTTAAGCGGAATTAGACACGCTAGCTCGGCAGCTGTGATGACAGATCAGCCCAAACAACTCATCATGATGTTAATGGATGAGCATCATGGACGTCTGATGGAGTAAACGCCTTAACATGGGGTAACCTGGTGAATGCAAGAATCCTAGAAAAACCAGCCTGTAAAATCCAACGTTGTACGGCTTACATTTCCCACCGAAACAATAAACCTACATATATTTGTTGAGTGACATGTAAAGACGGTGGGCCTTGGGGACTACTGTCTCACTTGGATCAATCAATGGATCGATGTACAGGCGCTCCCAGACTGTACAAGCAATAACTATTGTTTACTTCAGACAATTATAGCATGCTTTTCCCTGATCCCTCTATAAGATCTAGAGTTTTGCATAGTGCTGAATAATCATCGCTCGTCATAGAAACAGTAAACTCGCACTAACCAAGTAGAGCGGGTTTGGCATCCAGTATATATCGGAAGGATAGAAGTCCGAAACTCTCACACAGTAGTATATGAGAAGTCATGTTAAATTCATTAATGCAAATTTATTCATGAATGTTAATGAGGTAACGATGTAACTTCCATTTTGACGTCATTTCCGGTGACATGCCAATGTTAAAAGTTTAATTTTACTGAGTAGTTGATTATTGTGTGGAGATGACGGTGTCAGTGGGTGTCAGTTTTATTCATTGGCTTGAGTGTGGTTGTTGTTCTATCGCAAGACTGTCGTACAGTTTGTCCCGTTTAACATCGTCCGCAGCACAGACTTAATCCAATTATTTCTCCAACAACACTCTTCTTCACCTCAAGGTTGGGTTGAAACAATCATTAGGATTAGACCGAGGATACTCTATCGAAGTCGTGGAAATATCCATCCGCAAGCAGTTCCATTTTAACGGCTCATTGCACGGAAGTCAAATATACGAATATTGAAACATATGCGCTGAAAGTTATGTCGGATAAACAAGAGCAGCTTTGGTTTATCGCATTGAAACTGCAGGGTTGTCCAGGAAAAAGATAACCGGAGTCTAATGATTGCCAAACTGCCCCACACACTCCTCAGCGATTCCCGATATCTGGAAATATGTATAAAGTATGCAAGAGGTGAATCGACCTTATTTTTCACAGTACCTTTGTGGATAATACTTCATTTGAAAAGACACTCCTCCATCTCGTAATCACTGTATTATCACAATTTGACGTTTGGAAATAACTCTCTTCACTACGCCCCCGAGACAAAAGGCGATGGAAAGAATGTATTACGTAGAGATGAAGCAGTCTTCTCTAATCACAGTTGTCCGGACAAAGTATGAAATTATACAAACCTTAGACCTCGCAGCCTATACGATAAAGCGTGGGGATGGAATGCATCTGATCCAGAAAGACAAATGTGACCCCATCAACCTATATATTATTACAGCCAATGTAGTCGCACGATTGAAGGAAAACTGATAACTTACAATACGGCTAGCTTTCCGTACAAACTATACATTCAAACAACACTGAATTTCAGAGGAGATACGAAAAACGTAGATTACAGCGCAACCTTATGTTCAGGATTCTGGTGATCACCTAGATTCAGTTGATCCATATCCGGGACGATGTGTGAATAAATTCAACCAGTTGATGAACATAAATAAGAACAGAACATTTGAAATGGAAGACGCCAGAGAGCTCTCCCACATCAGTAGAAGTGAATGGCGATCTCAGACACCGATCAGCTATGAAAACCCATGTGTCGATTGGAAGAGGATATGGGGTTAACACCTACAGAGGCTCTGAACAGTGAGGATAAAATGCAAGAACAGTTGTTCCAGGTACATTATCCTGTTATTCGCGAATATGCTTAGGACCCGAGCGAACATCAGATGAACACAAGAGCAAACAAGACAAAATGTCGATTCAACAACTTTCTCACATGGGGGCAGATGTGAGCATGTGCGCCACAGAAAGTAAGTATATGTAAGCAGTTAGTTAGCTTGGGAAGTCAGAAATTGTTATTTTTTTATATCATACATGTAAAATAGAAATATAATTTGAAGCGATTCGATTATAATGGTTGAAAATGTTTCAGGTAATATCCAATATCGGTTAGAATTTGTAGTATTTGATTTTCCAATTAACAACTATAGTCAAAAAACAATTTACATAAGCCCTCCACCCTGATAACCCTCTTCATTCCCCTTGCCTCCTCCTTCTCGGTCTTCCGGGTGCGAGTAGGGCTATCCCCCAAGCTGTGGAGATCAGGGCATCTCAAAAAATTTATTAATAGCATCCGAAAGTTTTAATTCAGGCTTCCAATTTAAATCAAGATTGCTCTGAATGTTTTTTGTTATTATACTTCCTCGGCTTTTTTTTTTTTTTTTTTTTTTTTTTGCAGCGAGTTTTTCAGTGATGTTCAAACTTCTCAGACTTATTACAAATATCATGAAGTTATCCATATAGGTTCAAAACGTTTTGTTTGGTCGAACGTTTTGGCGGTCATCTTGGATTTTATCTGAAATCGTAAAACATCTTCAGAATCTTCGGACCTGTTCTTTGGATACTTGGTAGTCCAAGCCCGTTCAACTTTGAGAAAGAGAAGTTTCTCCGTGAGCTTAACTTTCTTCGTTCAAACCTTTGTCTGGACTCCAGTGACCGGTTTTAGTTCCTGTTTTAACTCACTAACATTTTCGGTTCGAAGAATGAGCCGTCTAGGACGAGGACCGAGTTCAAAATAAGACCTACCACGTTCTGGTGTCCAACAAAAAGACTTTTTGGAACACAAAACCCGTTTCTGAGTTGTTGTCAAATAGCAAACATTGGGGTAAACGAGCCTACACGGTCAAAGGCGTGGTCAGCCGACTGCTAAAGGTACGCCATACGTAGGTACGCGTGGAATATGGATCTGTCGCAATTGCCTGGACAGTCTAGCTTTGGAAACCATCATAACTACTGACAGTTATAGTTATTTTTTATAATTATATCGAATCAACGCATGCTGATCCCTTGTTTTTCATCATTTTTCCCATAATAAAACAATCGGTAGTTTTCATACCGTTTGCGCTAACACAGCACGCACTGTTCGTTGGACGAAAGGCGCATTGTATTCAAAGAAAACAATACACAAAAGGTCATTCGTCCTCGAAGAATAGTGATACAATGGGCGACACAGTGACTCCTATACTACTAACGCTCTGCATGCGCTCGCCCGATTCTAGCAGACGAGGTATTTGCAGCTGTAATGTATTATATTTTACAGACTAAACAAAACCTTCTATTGGTAAAGGAAACTCACTTATACTGAAGTATAACTGATACTTCTGATGCTTAGACTACAGAGACCATCCCAAGATGTATTGTTACTGTTTATCCGAACTAGGTACGGCCGACGGAATATCCGTTCAATTGATTGCACCCGTTGTGCAGGTTAGGGCGATCCCGCTCTCTAAAATGCAGGTAAAAAAGGTCGCTTTTGCTCAATAACTTTTGATTTCTTCTGAACCAATGCATTAAAATTTCAGGCCCATTGATTTATCTAATGTTCCAAGTCATAAAATTAATTTGCCATGTGAAGAACCACCCAATGTTGTTTAAACAGCGCGAATATATCAGAGATATGGTAAATTATGATGTTTAATTTATTATGTTAATTTATTATCTTAATTTATGATGTTTGGCCTATTATTATGCAAATTAGATAGATGACAATTTACTTTTTTTCTGCCATTTAATGCGGATAGATATGTCTGTATTTTGCTGAATTCATTATGTGAACTGATTTATTGAGCGAAAACGACCCTTTTTACATCCATTTTAGAGAGCGGGATTCCCCTAATAGTGCAGCCGATAGGTGAAAGTATTGTGCACTTGATGATAAAAGCATGAAACTTGGCACAAAGGTAGACCATATCTATACAATCAAATCTGGATATAGGGCCATCTCAAACTTGGCCTATATAGGTCATGGCGGCCATTTTGCAAAATGGCCGCCTCCATTATTCATTGGCAACGGTGAAAGCACTGTGCACTTGATGATAAAAGCATGAAACTTGGCACAAATGTAGACCATATCTATACAATTGAATCTGGATATAGGGTCATCTCAAATTTGGCCTATATAGGTCATGGCGGCCATTTTGCAAGATGGCCGCCCCCATTATTCATTGGCTATGGTGAAAGCATTGTGCAGTTGATGATAAAAGCATGAAACTTGGCACAAAGGTAGACCATATCTATACAAGTAAATCTGAATATAGGGTTATCTCAAATTTGGCCAATGTAGGTCATGGCGGCCATTTTGCAAAATGGCCGCCTCCATTATTCATTGGCAACCATTTGAGCGACTGCATTAGAGACAGGGGAACGTCACGAAATAAGTCGCCTGGACCCAGGCTTCAGCCCTAGGGTAGTGTATTGTGAGGGCATATGCTGCACATGCGCAAGAGGAAATGCAGCCCTGTACAGAGAACTAATGAGGCTAGAGACATGGGGATTTTACCAAATCAGTCGTCTTGACCCACGCTTCCGCCGCATGATAGTGTATTGTGAGTAATGCACAACCGGAAATGCAGCCTTGTACAGGGAACCAATGAGGTTAGAGACATAGGGATTTCACTAAATGAGTCGCCTGGACCCAGACTTCCGCCCTAGTGTAATGCGGCGAAGGACATAGGGTTGCGCATGCGCAACCGGAAGTAAAACCCTGTAAGGAGAACCAATGGGGCTAGAGACATGGGGATTCCCCCAAATGAGTGGCCTCAACTCGGGCTTCCGCCCTAGGGTAATATGGGGCGATGGCATACGGCTCTGCATGCGCAACCGGACGAACCAATGCACTATGAATACGAGGGTCAGGGACGGTGTGGAACATTCATCACACGTCATTTCGTCGACCATGTCACCAGTCCTACGAGCGCTCCTTCCCATTATCGGGTTTGAGCCGTCTCCTGGGGACTAGGTTCATGCGTTGGTATGGAGCACGGGGCTTGGTGACTTATCGAAGTTTTTACGGAAAACGGTAGCCGTCTGGCGCGTGAAAGTTTCCTAATGTTTCGGATGGAT
>JAVTVY010028969.1:0-125255 GCA_036873755.1 Hanleya hanleyi | reverse complement strand
AGTTATTTCCCTGTTAAACAGGATGCTCGTCTGTTTCGACAAAAGACGAACATTTGGTCGCGTACGGAAGTACAAATTAATCCAAATTAACACTAGGGAGGTTCTCGAATTCCCGATCGACGTTCGACGATCACGAGGAACACTTTCGCCCATATACAGTTATATTATCTTTACTAAATGAGTAAACTTTTCTTGTGATTTCCCGTTTGAGCCCAGTGACAATTCCCAAGACTTGCTACCGACACTATTCATATGCAAATTTAGCGTGAGGCCACTCCTCATTTCTTTACACAAACAGCGGAAAAGACCAAGTGGGTATGATAGACTGATTTTCGCAACATGCACTGTCTGGTATATTCAACATTTATTGCGGGGGGAAATCTGATGACTGCCGCTAAACGAAGGATAACGATACTCCATAAATAAAAGTGGTAAATATCATTAATGAACATGTGCGTTTTTATTTTATTTGTTGTACCAACGATCATATTAAAATTCCGCTGGCTTGATACAGATTGATACAAATTATTAACTGATATTCAAAGATAAATATTTGTAAGCTACAGCCATGCATATAATAAATTTTAATATACGGACAGTAGGGATATTTTTACGGCTTGTTTCCACAAGCGCGACCCCGGAAATAATAATCAACGGGAAAGTCAAGCCCTGAGTAAAACGACAATAAGGACTGTTCAATTGTTATCATTCGATTGTCTCTTATAATTAGTTGATTAACCGTTCTTAATTCTTTTCTCTTCGGTTATTTTTTGTTGAACAGGATGTCCGTCTGTTTCGCCAACACACCAGCATTTGGCTTTGCACGGCAGGGCCAATTAACACTTACGCGAGTCAATCATTATATTACTAGAAATTCCCAGCTATAAATATTCGAGGCTTTCGAGGTTAGTTACCGATAGTTTAGCATTAAAACAAAACCAGACTTATTGCGCATTTGAAAGATTAACGTTCATAACTGTGAACATTTCTTGATTGGCGTTAAACAGAACCGCAAGACTCTCGGAATGATTGGCAGCTAATTAATTGAAATGTACAAGACACCGAACACCAGGACTCGACATGAAACACTCAAAAATGAATATTAGCATTAAAATATAAATGTTTGCCCCATGTTGAGCACTTTGGAATGATTGGCATCTATTAACAAGGCCGAAAAATACCACAGCGGTGATCAACGATCACGCACTACTGTCAACCTACATACGGAATGTAGCCTACGCACACCGGCACTCCATTACCGGGCCGTCCAAACATTAGGAAAATGATAAACATGCACACGTGATTGTGAACACTTATCATTTATTTTATTTAAATGAGTACCGTAATGTATCTTGATTTACTTCTGGACGTTTTTATCCACAAAGCTGGCCTGTATTCACGCACGGCCACGTGGAGCGCTAGCCTTTGTAAACCCGTAAATCACCAGTCAATGCTGTCGAGACCAGCCAGTAACCACATGGAGCGCCAGCCATTGTTAAAAACTCGTTGACCGGTCATTGGGTGGTATGCTGTCGGCACTTTTTTCACAGCTGACGATATAATCTTGGGCAGTCCCGCGGTAACCTAGAAGCCTTGCCGGGCTCTGTTACCGCAGTATTGCCGCGGTATAGTTGTGTTGTCACGAGATCTGTACTGTAATAGCGTAAGGCTATCAGAGAGTAGGCAGCGATGTATGGCTCTAGAGGTGTTCAAGATCTTGAACGATACATCACCAGAAATGTTACGAGATCTTGTTAAAATTAAGACCTCTCCTTACCAAATGCGATATGAAAATCTTTTAGAAATACCAAGTGTGCGCACAGAGAGCTACGGTAAAAAGTCGTTTCGCTATTCCGCAACTAAGGTTTGGAATAGTTTACCAAACCACACTCGTGCAAGCACACGGTATGGAGAGTTTAAAAATCAGTTACGTTCATGGAGCGGTACACTTGTAGTTGTTCCTCTTGTTATAGTGCTTCAGTTTAAAGTATTGAATTTTTACAAGGACCAACTCTAGTCTGTATCACACCACTGATAGTGCCAATTTAGTGTATGATCAATATCTTAATATTATTTTGTATTTGTAAATTATTTTAATATGTTTCTTTAGTTATGAACATTCTTTGTTTTAAAACAGTCGGCATGAATAGCCTCCATGGGCTAATGTTATATGTTTGTAAACCCGACTCTAAATAAAGCTTATCTTATCTTATCTTATCTTATGTGTGAGGAGGGTGGAAAGACCAAGAATGTCAGAGCTCTTGAGTGTCAGTTGGTTTGAAAAACAATTCATAATCTAGCTAACTTGTATTAGCAAACGCAGTTCTTTTGGAAATGATCACATCTGATTACTCCACAGTTTTTGCAGGACTACCGCTCATAGTTTTATAAACACTACATATTTGTGCCAAACAGTGGCCCTTAAAAACAACAAAATTATTTTAGATTTTCGCGGGATTGAGAATATTGCCGGTTTTATACATGGTTGCTCAATGAAAAAGCGTACAGGTCATCCTCTAACAGGTCTGAGTGATCATGTGATACATTGTAAAACATGGACCAATAGAAGAACATGTACATGCAGATATTTGGTGTATTGAGTAGAAAGAAATGAATTGTGTAAAAGTTATGCGATATTGTGAGTTTAGTTACCTGTTAATGTCTTTGCTGTCCGCCTATTAATTCTGGGTAACAAGGCAGCCATTGTGTGTCAGTAATAGGTTTTATACACCCTATAAATACAAGATTGTGCCACCCTGGCACACATTACAGCTGTAATGATCCACTATATATTTATATACCAAAAACACATCAGACATGTTTGGTAAACTGGTCTTTCTTATAACAGGACAAGCTAAGTACTTTATAAATGTGCTACCCATAATTGCAGATGTATAAGAATCAGTGTAGTCCATTTGTAACAAGAAGAACTCCACAATATTATATCCATAGTAATCAAAGTTATCATTTGTTATAATAGATTGACTGCTAAGAATATATGCCATCAGTTTCTACTCCACTAAAAAGTCATTTGCCTCTGAATCTACGTGAAGACATAGATTAAGCCTACATTTCGAGAAAACGAATGCTTTGTTGATCGGCACACAGTCTAAGAAAAGAAATATAGATATGAACCTGGAACTGACCCTATGTGATAATATTATTTCTCAATGTGAAAATATTAAATATCTAGGTGTCAAAATTGATGACTGTTTAAGATTTAGTGACCACGTTAACTACACAGTCAATAAACTCAATAGGAGCATTGGGGTCCTGAAAAGAGTCGGACCTTTTTAGCCCACCATCACCAGATGGTGGGCTGTTCAAATCGCTTTTCGTCCGTGGTCCGTCGTCCGTCGTCCGTCCGTAAACAATTTCTTGTTATCGCGATTTCTCAGGAACTACAGCATGGATCTTTCTCAAATTTGGTACACAGGTTCCCCTTGGGGTCTAGTTGTGCAAGATACGTTTTCTGGTCCGATTCGAAAATCCAATATGGCCACAAGGCGGCCATCTTGGATTTTCCCATGAAACCTTGTTATCGCGATTTCTCAGGAACTACTTTATGGATCTTTCTCAAATTTAGTACACAGGTTCCTCTTGGGGTTTAGTTGTGCAAGATACCTTTTCTGGTCCGATTCGAAAATCCAATATGGCCACCAGGCAGCCATCTTGGATTTCCCCATGAAACCTTGTTGCCGCGATTTCTCAGGAACTACTGCATGGATCTTTTTTAAAATTTGGTACACAGGTTCCCCTTTTAGTCTAGTTGTGCAAGATACCTTTTTCTGGTTCGTTTCGAAACCAATATGGCCACCAGGCAGCCATCTTGGATTTCCCCTTACGAAACATTGTTATCACATTTCTCAGGAACTACTTTATGGATCTTTCTCAAATTTGGTGCTGCCAGGTTCCCTTGGGGTCTAGTTGTGCAAGATACTTTTCTGTCTGATTCAAAACTAATATGGCCACCAGGCAGCCATATCTTGGATTTCCCCATGAAACATTGTTATCGTCATTTCTCAGGAACTGCTGTATGGATCTTTCTCAAATTTGGTACACAGATTCCCCTTGGGGTCTAGTTGTGCAAGATACCTTTTCTGGTCCGATTCAAAAATCCAATATGGCCACCAGGCGGCCATCTTGGATTTCCCCATGAAACTTTGTCATCACGATTTCTCAGGAACTACAGCATGGATCTTTCTCAAATTTGGTACACAGGTTCCCCTTGGGGTTTAGTTGTGCAAGATACCTTTTCTGGTCCGATTCAAAAATCCAATATGGCCACCAGGCAGCCATCTTGGATTTCCCCATGAAACATTGTTATCGTCATTTCTCAGGAACTACTGTATGGATCTTTCTCAAATTTGGTACACAGGTTCCCCTTGGGGTCTAGTTGTACAAGATACCTTTTTTGGTCCGATTCGAAAATCCAATATGGCCATCAGGCAGCCATCTTGGATTTCCCCATGAAACCTTGTTATCGCGATTTCTCAGGAACTACTGCATGGATCTTTCTCAAATTTGGTACACAGGTTCCCCTTGGGGTCTAGTTGTGCAAGATACCTTTTCTAGTCCGATTCGAAAATCCAATATGGCCACCAGGCAGCCATCTTGGATTTCCCCATGAAACCTTGTTATCTTGATTTCTCAGGAACTACTGCATGGATCTTTCTCAAATTTGGTACACAGGTTCCCCTTGGGGCCTAGTTGTGCAGATACCTTTTTTGGTCTGATTCGAAAATCCAATATGGCCACCAGGCAGCCATCTTGGATTTCCCCATGAAACCTTGTTATCGCGATTTCTCAGGAACTACTGCATGGATCTTTCTCAAATTTGGTGCACAGGTTCCCCTTGGGGTCTAGTTGTGCAAGATACCTTTTCTGGTCCGATTCGAAAATCCAATATGGCCACCAGGCGGCCATCTTGGATTTCCCCATGAAACTTTATCACGATTTCTCAGGAACTACAGCATGGATCTTTCTCAAATTTGGTACACAGGTTCACTTGGGGTTTAGTTGCGCAAGATACCTTTTCTGGTCCGATTCGAAAATCCAATATGGCCACCAGGCGGCCATCTTGGATTTCCCCATGAAACATTGTTATCGTCATTTCTCAGGAACTACTGTATGGATCTTTCTCAAATTTGGTACACAGATTCCCCTTGGGGTCTAGTTGTGCAAGATACCTTTTCTGGTCCGATTCGAAAATCTAATATGTCCACCAGGCAGCCATCTTGGATTTCCTCATGAAACCTTGTTATCGCGATTTCTCAGGACCAACTTCATGGATCTTTCTCAAATTTGGTACACAGGTTCTCCTTGGGGTTTAGTTGTGCAAGATACCTTTTCTTGTCCAATTCGAAAATCCAATATGGCCACCAGGCAGCCATCTTGGATTTCCCCATGAAACCTTGTTATCTTGATTTCTCAGGAACTACTGCATGAATCTTTCTCAAATTTGGTACACAGGTTCCCCTTGCGGTTTAGTTGTGCAAGATACCTTTTCTGGTCCGATTCGAAAATCCAATATGGCCACCAGGCAGCCATCTTGGATTTCCCCATGAAACCTTGTTATCGTCATTCCTCAGGAACTACTGTATGGATCTTTCTCAAATTTGGTACACAGATTCCCCTTGGGGTCTAGTTGTGCAAGATACCTTTTCTGGTCTGATTCGAAAATCCAATATGGCCACCAGGCGGCCATCTTGGATTTCCCCATGAAACTTTGTTATCACGATTTCTCAGGAACTACAGCATGGATCTTTCTCAAATTTGGTACACAGGTTCCCCTTGGGGTTTAGTTGTGCAAGATACCTTTTCTGGTCCGATTCGAAAATCCAATATGGCCACCAGGCTGCCATCTTGGATTTCCCCATGAAATCTTGTTATCTTGATTTCTCAGGAACTACTGCATGGATCTTTCTCAAATTTGGTACACAGGTTCCCCTTGGGGTCTAGTTGTGCAAGATACCTTTTCTGGTACGATTCAAAAATCCAATATGGCCACCAGGCAGCCATCTTGGGTTTCCCCATAAAACATTGTTATCGTCATTTCTCAGGAAGAACTGCATGGATCTTTCTCAAATTTGGTACACAGGTTCCCCTTGGGGTCTAGTTGTGCAAGATACCTTTTCTGGTCCGATTCGAAAATCCAATATGGCCACCAAGCAGCCATCTTGGATTTCCCCATGAAACCTTGTTATCGCGATTTCTCAGGAACTACTGCATGGATCTTTATCAAATTTGGTACACAGGTTCCCCTTGGGGTCTAGTTGTGCAAGATACCTTTTCTGGTCCGATTCGAAAATCCAATATGGCCACCAGGCAGCCATCTTGGATTTCCTCATGCAACATTGTTATCATCATTTCTCAGGAACCACTGTATGGATCTTTCTCAAATGTGGTACACAGATTCTCCTTGGGGTCTAGTTGTGCAAGATACCTTTTCTGGTCCGATTCGAAAATCCAATATGGCCACCAGGTAGCCATGTTGGATTTCCTCATGAAAACTTGTTATCGCGATTTCTCAGGACCAACTTCATGGATCTTTCTCGAATTTGGTACACAGGTTCCCCTTGGAGTCTAGTTGTGCAAGATACCTTTTCTGGTATGATTCGAAAATCCAATATGGCCACCAGGCAGCCATCTTGGATTTCCCCATGAAACATTTTTATCGTCATTTCCCAGGAAGAACTGCATGGATCTTTCTCAAATTTGGTACACAGGTTCCCCTTGGGGTCTAGTTGTGCAAGATACCTTTTCTGGTCCGATTCGAAAATCCAATATGGCCACCAGGCAACCATCTTGGATTTCCTCATGCAACTTTGTTATCGTGATTCTTCAGGAAGTACTGCTGGGATCTTTCTCAAATTTGGTACATAGGTTCCCCTTGGGGTCTAGTTGTGCAAAATACCTTTTTTGGTCCGATTCGAAAATCCAAGTTACGCTTCAAATTAATATGGTATTTCGGAGTTGTGACGTTGCATCAAAAGAGTCGGCGGATGAAACGGTGGGGCATATTCTATATATTGACTATAGAGAATACCCGTACCTTCACCTTCCATATCAAGGAGTTCAAATAATTCGGAATTAAAAAGTATTTCTTTGAGTTTTCTTTATTCCATGCAGTTTGCAAATGAACTGCCCCACCGTTTCGTCTTCGTGGGGTCGGCTACATGAAGGGACGTCACTCTTGTGACACAACATCACAACTCGACAACAGTGTAGACTACTGCATGTTTCGTTCCAAGGTAGATAATCAGGATTCAGACACTTTCGAAGTTCAAATTTACTGCGCGGACCGGATCCCTTCAGTATTAAGTATTGTACCATCTTACTATTTTCGAGCATGGTATCTTAAAAGATATGTCTCAAACTAGCCCAGTAAACAGAACAGAATTAGCATTCGTTCCTAATTATAAAATCTTAAGTAAATGTATGTTTCATAGCTCATGCCAAAGTGTCAAAGAGATATTTGTCTTCGCTTTCAGTACCCAATGATGACACGTGCAAAAATAAAAAATAAAAAAATACTACAAAACGAAGACGAAGGATCCTCTGTACATGTACATTCACTTTCAGACTAACTTGTAGTCTTGTACTATAACAACCGACATAAGTACAGTTTCCAGAAATCTTGAAACTCCTGAAACTTAGAAAGATATCTTGGTGTTTTCCAGTGTCCCTTTTTCGATCTTTTTCACTCAGATTCGAAATTCTGTAAACAAAATTACAAATCAATTGCTTGTTCCTAGTAACAATGGACAAAAAGATCCTCTTGTCATTAGCTTACAATTATCGGACAATGGTGGGCGCCAAGATCCTTCAGGATCTTTCGTATTCTGAATGATGCCAAATTTATTCTGTATAACACCATTGTCCTTCCACACTTGGATTAATCCCCATTCTATAGTGTTGCAAATGCTAGTGATATTGGTAGATTACAAAAGATACAAAATAGAGCGATGAGGATAATATTGCAATGTGGTGCTCGAACTCACCGAGTTGATATGTTACAAGAATGTAAAAAGTGTGAAACAGCGTTTTCACTTTAATAGATGTATACAAGTTTGTTTGGAAAACTTTGAACAAGGAAATGCCTGTTCACATACAAAATTGCTTCGAACATGCCTCGGATGTTCACCCTCAAAACACCAGAAATGCTGTAAACGGCCTCTTTCAAGGAAATTGTTTCAAAAATTCATTGGCTCATCTTGGGGCGCTGTGTTGGAACAGCCTTCCCAAATGAGATTCAGAGCTGTTGAACAATTCAAAGTTTTAACAACATTGTAAAAAACATATGTTAAGTCCTGTAGACATGGTAGAACCATTTTAATATGTTAGTGATACATACACTGTGTCATAACCCGTGCAATAATAATATGTGATGTTTTCATTTGTTTTTATTCATATTTTGTTTAACTATATTTTGTTTTACCCCCTTAATGTATATATGTATATTATTTGTGCTAAGATGAAAAACAGCTATGCTGATTCTTATGCCAATAAACTGAAACTAACCAAGGATAGTGTAGGAAAACAAAGGTATTTACAGAAAATCCATTCTAATTGGCCACTAATGCCCCCTGCTAAAATTGTGCCATACTAATATGCTGAACTTGACACATCAAGTTGTTGAGGAGTCCAAGAACTAATAATAAATACAGGTCAAGGTCACTGTGACCCAAAAATCAGGAAATCATCAAAATTCATGAGTGGATACATCAGCGGGAGACAATGTGTCAGGTACTTATACTATCAAATGTCAAATAGATCAAAGGTATATATCATGGTAACCCATCCATACCCCCCTCCCCGGTTCATACTCCATGTAAGAATCACGAGACAGTGAATACAATAGCCAAGTCTGGGAACAACAATATGTCTAGACTCTGCACAAAGACTCAGACAATGGCTTCCTACATGAAGTATCTACCCCCCCTCCCCCCCACAATTATTGAAAACATTGTGCCATTACTTCAGTCCAAGGTTTTGGATTGTGATCAAACTTCTAGAATATCTCAGGGTTATGGAATCAAGAAACCTATTGATGTCTTGCTGAGAAGCAACAGGAACTTGATAATGTGATGTCTAGCACTGTAATATCACTTGTCTTTATTGCACCATGTAAGCGTCCTGTCTGTGTATTGTGCACTGTCCGCAGTGTTTTATAGGGTGGATGGAGGGTGTCTGGTTTCGTGCTGCTTCAAAGATTACTTCTTTGAAGTAGCAGGAACACAACTGGGCTGGGTGGTGCTTAGTTGGTTCGTCGTGATATGGCTGAAATATTGTTGGAAGTGACGTTAAATTCTATTCACTCGCTCACTCCTGTCTAGCACTGTAATATCACTTGTGTTTATTGCACCATGGAAGCGTCCTGTCTGCGTCTTCTGTGCTGTCCTCAGTGTTTCATAGGGTGGATGGAGGGTGTCTGGTTCCATGCTGCTTAAAAGATTTCTTCTTTGAAGTAGCAGGAACGCAACTTGGCTGGGTGGTGCTTAGTTGGCTCGTCGCTATATAGCTGAAATATTGTTGAAAACGACGTTAAATTCTATTCACTCACTCACTCACCCTATTGATGTCAAAAGGTCAAAGTCAATCATGCACATTTACATCATTTACTCCCTCAACTATTTAAGTTTAAAAAGGTCCGAAGTCCAGTGGGGGCTATAGGAACCTTAGAATGTTGTGAAACTTCCTTAGAATAGTAGAGTGACTTCAGACCGAAACAACACGAAAGCCCTGCAGATTTATTTTTTACTTGACTTAGCCCATATTGCCTGATTAGGCTCTTGTTCTCGATTTCCTCCAATGCCTGAAAGACATATTGTCTGTCTCACATTACGAGGGGATGGGATTTTCGATAAATTATCACAGCCAATTTATCTTAAAGCATTGAAATTCTTCACAATATCTATTTGTAATTTGTGCATTTTTATTCTGAAATTTCAAAAAAATCTATTCTGAATAACAAAAATTCCCAATATCTCAAGTTATTTTCATGGCGCCCAGTCACAATGTTACAACATTGCAAGCCCAATGTCATTGTGCTTTGAAAATAACATGCGAGGTATAGGAAGGTTGCAATAGGTGTCATAAGGCGGCCATGTTGATGTAATCTACAGGCCCTGGGGTGTCTTTTGTTTGACCCTCATGTATCCAGATTAGCAAGGACCAAACAAAAGGCACCCCGGCCCTGTGGATTACATCAACATGACTGCCTTATGACACTTATTGCAACCCTGCTATTCGAGATTTTCTTTGATTCTGACCTTCAAATTTCAGAATAAAAATGCACAAATTACATACAGATACTGTGGGGAATTTCCCTTCTCTGAGAAAAACTAGCTCTAATATATTGCCGAAAATCTTGTGCACTCATAATGTAAGACAGACCGCACATGTCTGTACAAGCATGGAAAGTCTGAATCCAGATCCACAAGACAATTATTCCATCGTACCGGGTACTCTTTATGCCCATATGCACAGTCTATGGCAGCTTGTAGGGGAGACAGCAGACCTATCAAGTCTAACGCATTCGGCGTGAGACTCATACATTGGGCTTCAATCTCACGCTCTCACGCAGCCACCTATAAATCTCACGCATTCGCCACATAAAAAAAAAAAAAAACCCCTGTAAAACGAGTCTTTTGCTCAAAGTTGATCGTGTCCGATGCACAGGAATGTCCTATGGGAATCACCGTCGTCAGTCTTGCGTCATATGATACGTTCCCGCTCTAAAACTGTTTCATCGGCTTTCTTAACGCAGTATCGGGAACCAGATTGCCAAAATGTCTGACACGCGGCCAGGACTTGCATGACGCTATAACTTCAATATTTTAACGACGGAGATGAAATAATCCCAGGTGGGTGGTCAAATTTTTTGGATCACATATACATCATGTACAAGGCCTATGCAATATATTTGGTGACAAATATCATATAGGCCTTCCAAACATACATGTACAAGCAATATAATTACTTCCATCAGCAAAACAATCAGAAAAACAAAAAAACAACCAAAAAACGAGTAAAAAAAAACTAAGTGATAATTTATGATTTTATTCCTCTATTCCCCAGCCATCCAGAACCCCAGAGCTTCCGGGGCCTAGGCCGCCCCTGGACTCTCGCCTAAAGTGCTCGTATAGTTGCTAAATCTCACTCTTTGGGAAATTTTCAAGTTGAGAGGTCTGAGACGGGGCATGCTAAGTGTAGGACTCATAAATGTAGAGACTCGTAAAGGAACCTCCGGATAAATGATATTTTCTTCATTTCCTTTATTTCAATGAAATATTGTTGTGGTTTCCTATGAAAATTTACATATGACTGAACCATATGTACAATCAGAGATGGACTTGTTCCTCAGGCTACCAGACACTGTAAACTGTCGACTCATTTTCCTAGTGAGCAGGTGATGATAAAGAATTGTTTAATGAGCCCAAGCTGTGAGCAATAACTACATTGATGAACACCTCACCCCAAATGTATCATAAGGAAACCTCTGAACACCAACACCGTTTACATGGAGATCCAGAAAGTACATTTTAATATGCAGTACTTGTTATCTCATACTGTCTTGGACTGTCTACTCTAGTGCAAGGAGTTGTAAATTCTTGTATTTCCATTGGTTGTATTATAATATTTCACTCAGAAATATCTGCATGTTATTGTATCAAGTGCCGTTCTCCTAGCAGAGGTGATTTACTACATAATGGCTCTTCCATGTAGCCGAATGGAGACAACCAGACTATTGATTTCCACCAGTATAGCCGCCTTGCTTTATCTGTTTACCTAGATTGTGAAATTGGTTAAAATTGATCTGTATAATCCCTTTGCTATCATCATCACCACCAACGCAGTCGTCATTTTACTCCCCAATGTTGTTTGTACCGATTCCTGGTGCAGTCAGTTCAAATCCATTCATCTTGGAACCACCAGGACACAGTACCATTGGTTATCTCTTCACTGATGGTATGGATGAGCCATCTAGTGTAGCATGACTCATTCTTGTTTATGCCCCCTCATACAAATGTATATGCATGTCAGTCATCCTGAGTGGGGCTCTCAAGGTCAATAATAGAAATTGTATATGTAGCCGACCAAATCACAATATTGTATGGTCCTCCTATTTTATTGCACTCAATTTCTGTTTTATCATTCTTGTTTTCATTCCTATGTTGAACCATGTGACATCTCGGTATAATATGGCCATTGAATTAAGTACTTGTTGACTGTTTTACATAAACAGCACTTTCTACAATAACAGAATGGCTCCAATAGACCCAAGAAATGATAATTATTATAAATGTAGGTCAGCGATGCATAAACATTCTTCCTTCCTGTTTTGAAAACTTTATGAATGGTTTTATTATTTTTTTTACCCCTCGGCCATTTTGGCCTCGGGGTATTGTCGTTGCCATGTACGTTCGTCCGTCCGTCCGTTAACTCTTTCCCCCATATAAGCGGGTTTTGACGCATGTTCGCCTAACCCATGAAGACGCATTTTGACGGATGTTCGCCAAACCCATGAAGACGCGTTTTGACGTGTCACTGAGTTCCCATGTTATGGATTACTTTGCAATTTTTTCGCGTTTACTTTGAGTGAAACATTATTAAAACTATACATTTTCAGAAAGCCAAAATTTAAATAAATCTGACTAGTATACGGTTGGTTTGTTTTGTAATACGGGTAAAATGAAATCAGGAGAGGAAGAAAAATAATTGACGGAAAATGCTCGATTCAACACCAAATGAGTTTGGTATGATCTAAGATAAACGTTCGAGAAATAGTAAAATCTGCTTCCATATTCCTGAAAATTTCACGTAACGCGAGCATAAACTACCAAAGTATCTAACCTTGATGACTAGCTCGTCAAATCTGCCCATCTGAGTTTATTATAAACATTTCCCGGGACCTGTTGATCTCCCGTTTTAAAATTTATCCGCCATTCTTTGGCCCCGCTGTGTTTCGTGGCGGTTTCGTGGGCCCCTGGCCATGGCGACCACGCGCAAAAAACCGACTGCACCAATCACGCGGGGCCTGAGAAAAGGTCGCTCAACCATAGGCCAATGAGTGATGCTGTTTTACTTCACCTTGTTACCAGCCTTCGTTCTCCTTCAAGGAAGTATATGGGACTTTTTCAGTTATAGCTCGTTCTATACCTGCCATCTCATGATGTAACTGCGAAATCCCGAATGTACGGAAAATAAGCTTTACAATGGTATGCGATAATACAGGAATTGCGGCAGAACAACAACAACAGAACGCTGCAAAACACAGCTAAAATGCGACAATTTCTTCGCTTTTTTCGTGATTTCCAACAGATGGAAAGCAAACACAAAACATTTTTTCGCAAGATTACTTATTTTTAGATTAAATGTTGCTGATATTGATATAAAACGTGAACAAATTACGTAGAATGGGCCTGTGGGAGACCATTGGTAAATATTTTTCCACATGACATGGGACATAAAACGGGATATTTTACATCGCTGGAAACGTGTGAAAATTGAAATCAGTCCATGGGTTAAAGAGCTACGCCATTACAAATCTGTTATGGGTCAGAGAGAGAAAATTTCCCACAAGTCTATGGGGGAAAGAGTTAACGCATTTTAGGCAAAACCGCTTGAGATACAACCACCAAATTTTCAACACTTATATATCTAGTGCAAAGTCAGACGCCTATTGAAAGTATGCCTGAATGTAACCAACTATATCTGCAGAACTGTGTTCGGTATAGCTACTATATTTTGGAAACTTATTTATATTGTTGTATTCTACAAGCCAACAAAGGATTACTCGCCTCGTCTTATGGAGTTATGCCCCTTTCGGATGTAATAATCTTCGATTTTGTTATCTGTAGTTGAATGTACAAGTTATATCTGCAGATCCGTGTTCGGTACAGCTTATTCGTCTCGGTTCTTATTTTACAGTAGTGCTAAGTCAGACGCCTATCGAAAGTCGCTCCCCTCGGCCCATACTTTACAGAGTTATGCCCCTTTACTGATATACTAATTTCTATTTCTGTCCTATATGCCTGAATGTAACCAACTATATCTGCAGAACTGTGTTCGGTATAGCTACTATATTTTGGAAACTTATTTATATTGTTGTAGTCTACAAGCCAACAAGGATAACTCGCCTCGGCTTATGGAGTTATGCCCCTTTCGGATGTAATAATCTCCAATTTTGTTATCTGTAGCTGAATGTACAAGTTAAATCTGCAGATCCATGTTCGGTACAGCTTATTCGTCTCAGTTCTTATTTTACAGACTGCTAGGTCAAACGCCTATCGAAAGTGGCTCCCCTCGACCCATATTTTACAGAGTTATGCCCCTTTACAGATATATAATTTTCTATTTCTGTCCTATATGCCTGAATGTACTACCGGTATATCTTGATTATCCCACATAGAACTATCTCTTCCCCAATTTACACTACACATGGGTCACAATCACTTGGGGAAAGCCGAGGGGTTTTGATTAGATCAATCTCATGTTCAACCTTATTTTTATCAGAAATACAGGCCTACTTGTTAGTTAATAATAATAATAATAATAGTTTTATTTCAGACATACATGTAACTTGTCCATATACAGTTGAGTTGATGAGACAATAAGACTCAGATAGGTTCTCTAAGTCTGCTTAGGGAACAATAAACAGTTGATTTCGCCAAGTGGCTTGAAAGAGCGATTTAAACATTACATCCGAGTGCAAGATGGTTTGCAGCAAGATATTACTACTAGGAAGAAGGGAATAATTGACTGTCTTTTATTGGACTATGTCTGCTATAGATAGTGAAGTCCTATGGATTGCTCATTCTCCTGCTTCTCCTGACTTTTGTTATTTAGTTCCTTAAATTTTCAACTAATTGACCGATTTCTCTCAAATTTCACCAGAATAACTATTGGGTCACGCATATATATACACTTCACCAGAATAACTATTGGGTCACGCATATATATACACTTCACCAGAGTAACTATTGGGTCACGCATATATATACACTTCACCAGAATAACTATTGGGTCACGCATATATATATACACTTCACCAGAATAACTATTGGGTCACGCATATATATACACTTCACCAGAATAACTATTGGGTCACGCATATATATACACTTCACCAGAATAACTATTGGGTCATGCATATATATACACTTCACCAGAATAACTATTGGGTCACGCATATATATACACTTCACCAGAATAACTATTGGGTCACGCATATACACTTCACCAGAATAACTATTGGGTCACGCATATATATACACTTCACCAGAATAACTATTGGGTCACGCATATATATACACTTCATACCAACATTGAAGTCAGTTAAAGTCAAGGTCACTTAGGCCTTCAAATCAGATATTATTCAAAATCACATTTTTTGCTATTGGATATAAGTGAAGAGGATGTCACTGTCTAGATTCCCTACCAGAGGCAGAGACAATGTTTGGTCACACTTCCTGCATACTCGCTACAACAAATCCCCTCTCTTACAACATACAAGCTGGTTTGGGTTGGTCAGGGTCATCTGCTCCTATTCTACCAAACTCAGACAGCCTTGGATGTTGTAAAAGGGAAGCTGTGTATCTGGAACCAAGATTGAGGTCAAAAGGTCACTGGTTAAGGTCACTGACCACCAGCAACTCAATGAAACTCACAAAACTCTGAGATTGACATAATTAGGCTCTTGTCATTCTTCCCATATACCCATTATTTTTCAATGATTTTTGGTCAGTAAGATCCAGCATGAACTTCTGGGTAGCTTGTTCAGCAGGTATCCTACCAGTACATTTGGCAATCTGTACTATTGATTCATTGTATTGTATATGAATTAGAATATAATATTGTAAATTTTCCATGGATTCTGGTACTTTGAGGCCACAGTGCTTCTGTATTATGTTAGCGCAAATTTAGGTATGGTATTGGTAACATGGCAATGACATTACGGTAATCCCTCTTATAAGTTTAATTACAGCAAGTGAAATATTCTACCATAAAATCAAGGGTGATCAAATTTATTAGAACAGGAAGTGAAAAAAATGGCTCAAAATCATATACATAATCCATTAATTCAGTGATTTTAAAGTTTGATTAAATTTGTTAAAACAGTTGATTGAACTTTGTCCACAAATTTAGGGGTGATTGAATTTTTATAGGGGGATTGAATTATTACAGGGATAATGGTATACATGTACCATTATCATATCATATTAAAAGTAGTTTTCTCTTGATTAAAAAACTTCAGCAATAAATCAATTCAATAATTGAGAAGGTCTATTGACATTTACACATCCATTTACATGTATTGCCATAAAGTACTCACAAATAGTACTAAATGATTTACTTTAAGCATTCTCCAGATTTTTTGTGGCAATAAATGTCCAGCATAATATTAATGGAGGGTCATATTCGTCCAAATATATCAGTTCAGTTATAACTTGATTAATCTTTTACTGAGCCGGGAAATATTTATACTAATAACACTGATGTAGACTGTGTGTCTGATTCATCAGGCAAACACTGTACCCGGATGTATAGGCCCACACTATCCGTCTGATCATTATAGATACATTATGTAATCCAGTACATCTGAAGCCCAGGAGGTTAAAGGATACTGGTTGAATCTCTATGTGGTGCCTGATAATTCAGTTTCATGGGGCAGACTTTATATTTTTCAAGATTGGATTCAAAAAATAAAACTGGACATTTTGCCACACCAATTTTACTTTGTTATTTTCCACTTTTCTGACCCTGTCCATAATGTGTGACCCTGTCCATAATGTGTGACCCTGTCCATAATGTTAAATGATGAAGGAGTCGATGCCACCATATATACCCCACATAGGTATGCAGCTACACTAATATTACTGAGGGGTTATAGGCTCATTGAGCTATTTTCTAGTGAGTAGCGTCAATGATTATAGCTCACAGGAAGTATTAAGCCAGTAACCTTGGCATTTTCCCTAACTTAAGAGTGATCAAATATCCTAGGTAGGCAGATCTTGGCCCCATAATTGAGGTGTATGTGTGGGGATTGAATATCAGCAGATAATGTTTTCATTAGGAGAACATTTACCATAGTGTAATAATTTAATACACCATAGGCAGATGGGATGTTTCACATGATCAAGTATTTCAGGTAGTCCCAGTTGTCAGAAATTGAGTATTATCTCAGGAAATCTTTCATAACAATAACATTGGGAAAGTGGAAGAGTTTAGATCAGACCTTCAGAAAAATCTCACACGGTCCCACATAAATGAGGCATATTAAAACTCTTATTATAATATAGAATTTGGAAGGTGGTACAAGGACACATTTCCATTCATCTATTACAGCTCTCGGGTCCTAAACTGAAAGTACAGTACTTGAGGATGTACTCGAGGCTCAGTGATCATGGACACGTAGTTATGCAGTTATGAAGCGTACATTGTTGTTCTCGTACAGACAATAGCAACCTTGGATGTATATATCTGTCCAATTGATGTGAAATTCCTCCCACTGATTTGAACTTGAATAATTAATATAGAGAATGTATCCCTGTAGAGCAGTGAGTAATCCCTAGAGCCTATAACTGATCCATCAATCCTAGTCCAGCCTCCTGGCTTATTGGATGCTGCAGTAATTCAATCCTGTTTTCCATTATGGAAATATGTGCTGGAACAACATGGGGTCATTCAGTGTAGAGGGTACAAGAGTGCACAGTCAAAGACCATGCGGTGCTACATACGTGTATCAGTTGCTTCCCTGAACTTATACATTAAATATATAGATTATTATGCAGTAATCTCACTCCATCCTTTCAAAGCTTGTACATGTACCATATATCTTTGACTGCCCCAGTCATTTTAGCTGAGAACTTTGCAATTCCTGTGGATGGATTATGAATATTTATTGTATATTTTTTTTATATGTACCCATCAATCTGCTGTTCAAGATAGGGTCTTTGGGTACCACAGCCTAATCCCTCTAATAATTAAATTCCCCTATCAGAATTCAATCGGCCCCAATTCATTCTGTAGTTCTAATATATTTTATCACCCTCTAAAATAATTGAAATAACAATGAAATAATGAATCATATGCAAGATTTTGAACAATTTTGTCAACTTCCTATTATAAGAAATTTGATCACCCACAGATTTTATGGTGGGAAATTTCATTTCCTGTGATTGAATTATTGGAGGGGATTACCATATAATCTCTTATAATTCAATGGCTATCAGAATACCTTTTGATGGATTAACCCTTTTCGGACCCGACGGATGGGGGGGGGGGGTGAGCTAGGGAGCTGAAACTTAACACACTATATAGTCCAGTCAAATTGAGGTTTGACCCACCACAAATTGCAACAGAATTGTTTTTGCTGCAGTGCATTTCCGAAAGGTCTCTAGAATAACATACTAAAAGTCTACAAACAGATATGCATGGGAAATATATTAAATTTCAAGTTGAAATTTGAGGTATTTTTCGAAATTTCAGTGTTTACCTGTCTCTTGCTCCTATAAGAAAACCTTGTACTTGGTACTAAGCGTGAAAGAAATGGGTCATTACTTACACTCATTCCATTCGGTTATCATATCAAGGTTATACTCAGCCTAAAATAATACCCTTGCACGAAAATATTTATGGAGAAATTCAAAATGGCGGATGTATGGGGTCATTCTAAATCTGAACTTTTTACCATTTTCATGACAGTCCAGGCAATCTATCTGGGTTTTTAAGTTCGCTGGACCCAAAACAAATTGCAACAGAATTTTTTTCACTGGTATGTATTTCTAATAGGTTCCCAGAACAACATACTACAAGGTTCGCACAGTCCTGGAATGTCCTTAAATGTCCTGGAAAAATAAAAGTATGCTTTCCAGTACTGGAAAGTCCTGGAAAAAAAGTATGTGTCCTTGAAAGTCCTGGAAAATCAATAGAATTACTGTGCTGCGAATCATCCGTCGGCAAATGCTCACTCCAACGATCGGTCATCGCTGTCGGGGGATTCCCTAGTTCACTGACGCGCCAATTCATTCATAAACATTCGTAGTAAATATAGTAAAACTTCTCGGCCAATCAAATATCGAATTGAGACATCCGTCACTGGGCTCCCATGGTGACGGATATTCACGGAAACCTCCGATCATTAATCTGAGAGAGAAATGTGGAATGACCTTATGTCACGCCTTTGTCATTTTAATTCTTCGTGGCCGAGTCATCCGGACTACCGGGACTGGCACCTCAAGGAGCCTTTGCACAGAGCGAAGTGCAAGCTTTGCCAAAACACGTTCGATGTTGGAAATATGGGGGAAAGTGCCGTGAAAAGTCGCGCGAAAGGTGCAAAGCACGAATCCTGCTATCAGCGTGAGCGAACAAGTATGCGGAGTAATCAAACTATCACATCTTTCTTTGGCTCTTCCATGGCCGATTCAAGCATAATTATCGTTTTAAGATTTAATTTGTACGATTATTTACCCATCCGTTGTCCTTTAGATTAGAATCTCTATCTCTGAATGAATTGTTCGTTTTAGTGACAAATATTTCAAGCCGAAAACGGAGCCATATTCCACGTGTATTTCATACTTCCTGGTGACAACAGGGGAGATAATCAAGGGTAGATAACCTCTATACATTGCGTTGAGAGCAAATACATTTGAACTTGTCCTGGAAAACAGCAATTTTGTCCTGGAAATGTCCTGGAATTTTGATCTTTCCCAGCTGTGCGAACCCTGTACTAAAAGTCTACCAAAATCTATTTGGTAGAGATACGACTTTTTTTGAAAACAAAGATACGCAATGTTATAATACATAATAGGCCATTATGCCTCATATAAGCAAGGTAGAATATTGTTTTTTCCGTGAATAAGGACAGTTTATCATCCAGAAATCCAATTAATACATGACCCAGGGTACAGTATGCCATGGTGGTGAAAACGTGTGTCTTCCTGGTGGATGTGCTCATAAGCGTAGATAGCAAACTGATAGTTCAGCATCAGGCTATATGAATTATACATGGTAATATTCAGTCAGTTAACATTTTTACCCCTCGGGCAGATTCTGCCCGAGCGGTATTGTCGTTGCCTCCGTCGTCTGTCCGTCTGTCCATCATATCATTGTAAACACATTATCTCAAAAAGTCCTTCACTTACAACAATGAAACTTCATACAGTTGTTTAATACAGCCAGTACCAGAAGCCTATTGAAAGTCGGTGCCATTGGATGTGTTTTTCAGGAGTTATGCCCCTTTATACATGTCTGGCTGTTTTTATCCTTGTAAACACATTATCTCAAAAAGTCCTTCACTCACAACAACGAAACTTCATACAGTTGTTTAATGCAGCTAGTACCAGAAGCCTATTCAAAGTCGGTGTAATCGGATGTGTTTTTCAGGAGTTATGCCCCTTTATACATGTCTGTTGGTCCATATCCTTGTAAACACATTATCTCAAAAAGTCGTTCACTCACAATGAAACTTCATACAGTTGTTTAATACAACCAGTACCAGAAGCCTATTGAAAGTCGGTGCCATTGGATGTGTGTTTCAGGAGTTATGCCCCTTTATACATGTCTGTCTGTTTTTATCCTTGTAAACACATTATCTCAAAAAGTCCTTCACTCACAACAATGAAACTTCATACAGTTGTTTAATACAGCCAGTACCAGAAGCCTATTGAAAGTCGGTGTAATCGGATGTGTTTTTCAGGAGTTCACACAAACCTGTGTGGATTGCTGTGAATAGACAGTAATCGTTCGACTACATCTACTATAGGTAATCACTGCTCTATTGCTATATTGTTTTGTCTGTCTATGATCTATATCATACAGGTAAAATTATGCCCACCCCAAATATGTTGAGTTGTTGGGGTAAGAAACATTATTTCCACAATTGCTCTGGGCCCGGCCCGAGGGGTCCCGATGGCGACAGCCACATGTTCCATTAGCATAATCATCTGAAAGAGGAATTCTCTCTCAAAATAAATGAAATGACAAGCTGTGATGTATTTTCCTTCAACCGAGAACTGTCACAGACAATATTTCCACAAACCCACTCATGGAGATATCACAACATGTGCCTTGTTGAAAAATACAGCTCTGCAAACCATTAATGATCTATCGCAATTGTGTGTCAGATATGTTTTGACGAAAGAAGAATAATTATGCAGATCCTACCAGCTAATTATCAAACAAATAATAATCTAGATTATAGGCAAACTTGATGTTCTACCATGACGTCCTACCATGCCATTTACCATGTTACATTTTACATTTTCAACAATATAAGCCATGCTCCTATAGATGCATCTTCTTCAGCTACAATCTTTCTTGCAGTTGCACCTGATAACCTCAAAGAGTGCCAGTGGAACTGGTGGCAGTTCAGTTTTCACAGAGAGAAGCCGCCCACCCTCATTCTTGTGGCTGCAATGGATGGTTTTCCCCTTTCCACTCTAAACACACGAACCTTGATACTTAGCTGATGCTGATGTTGGTGGAAGGTTTTGAATGCCAGTATGTCGGCACCTCTTCCCACTTCCCTTATATGTGTTGTAATTATACCCCCCGACACGTAATGTAGGGGGCGTATACTGGTTTCAGCTTGTCCGTCCGTCCGTCCGTAACATTTCGTTTCCGGAGCATAACTTGACAACCGCTACTTGGATTCCTCTCAAATTTGGTATGCAGCTGCCATACCGTGAGACCTTGCTTGGGATTGCGTTTGGCGCATGTGCGTCTACAGGTGGCGCCACCTAGGGTCAAAAGTTTCTCCTGTCGGTCCGTAACATTTCGTTTCCGGAGCATAACTTGACAACCGCTACTTGAATTCCTCTCAAATTTGGCATGCAGCTGCCATACCATGAGACCTCGCTTGGGATTGCGCTTGGCACATGTGCGTCTACAGGTGGCGCCACCTAGGGTCAAAAGTTTCTCATGTCCGTCCGTAACATTTCGTTCCAGAGCATAACTTGACAACCGCTACTTGGATTCCTCTCGAATTTGGTATGTAGCTACCTTACCATGAGACCTAGCTTGGGATTGCGTTTGGCGCATGTGCGTCTACAGGTGGCGCCACCTAGGGTCAAAAGTTTCTCATGTCAGTCCGTAACATTTCGTTTCCGGAGCATAACTTGACAACCGCTACTTGGATTCCTCTCAAATTTTTTTTTTTTTTTTTTTTTTTTTTACAAATTTTTTATTTATTTCAGATGGGATACATGAGAAACAGTTTGCTGTGTACATACAGTAGTATATATATAACATATGGTCGCAATTACACTTTTTGGTTGCGAGTCTCCTACTCAAGAAGTCTTTTCCATATTGTCCATCTCTTTTTCATTTCGTTTCCGGAGCATAACTTGACAACAGCTAATTGGATTCCTCTCAGATTTGGTATGTAGCTACCTTACCATGAGACCTCGCTTGGGATTGCGTTTGGCGCATGTGCGTCTACAGGTGGCGCCACCTATGGGCAGAATTTTCTCAGTTGATCCGTAACATTCCATTTCTGGAGCATAACTTGAAAACGGCTGATTAGATTCTTCTCAAATTTTGTATGTAGCTGCCATACCATGAGACTTAGCTCAGGATGTTGCATATGCGTCTACAGGTAGTAAGTTTAATATTTCACTTCCCATTTACTTCCTTTTCCTCTTCAATGTGGTTATCCAGATGACAGTAATTCGCCTATCTGTTGCAACAGCCCATTTCAAGTCTACACGGTTCTAGTGGTAACAACAGTTAGGTAAAACACAATATGCCTGCATAACCCCATTCTCAACAATCATTATTAACATCAATTTTCTGAACAATCCATTAAACTCGTCTGAGTATCGTCACGACACATGCATAGACAATCCGTTAACCGCACTCCAACCGAGCGAGGTCTCATTGTCAACTAGTTACATACCGTGCCGCCACCCATAACATGTATACTTATATTCCTCTACAAATACTCGTCAATTTCTATCAAATGTGCATCCGGGGGGTATCTTGTAAGCATGCTTACTGATGATTTCCACCGCCACAATCCCATTCAGCTTACTCGTGAAACGTTAACCACCCCCATGTATCTATGCCCTTACGGGGGGTATCTTGTAAGCAGCCTTACTGATCATTTTGATCAAATGTGTGCATCCCTCAGACTATGCTCTAGTTGTATCTGCACATATATGGGTCGTTTTTATCACAGAAACGCTTGTATCTCATGTAGCCAATTGCTTCGTCAGGGTTACCATTGTATAAACACACAAGCACCTGCAATAGATAACCTCAATCGGGACTCGCAATGGCCTGGTTGAACACTTCAGCTTGTTGGCGAAATAGCTCATTGAGCGTTGTTTTCTTTACGGCCGCACATTTGCCAATGCCATATGGTCAGTATACTGTGTCACAGCCCTGAATGGCATGTACAAACACCATATTTGTGCAGACTTACATTCCCAGCACAGCCTTTGTCTTCTTGACATTCCAAACTATCCGTTTCTTTGCATTCTCTCTTGGCTGAAAATATTGTCATCCATGTCTGCATGAAAACAGAGCAGAACTAACAGGTCAGTATCATAACCAACCAAAGTTTTGATGCTTTCAGTCGAATAAATGGCAGCTTTTACAATAAAAACATCTGCATATGAAACATCCCGCCCTTTCCAACTGGTCACTCATAAGAGTAATGAACTGCTACTTGTTGACGTTGTTTGCTAAAACAGAGCTACACCACCAAGCGCCTCCACTCAAAGTTTCTCAAATTTGGCGATACATTTCGCATGTTGATAGCAAAATACGAGCGTAGCGTGCAAGATCTATGGCATTACGTTTCGTAACTTGTGTCTAATTCCGCTTAACCCGGGGCTAGGGGCCGCATGAGCCCATGTACTTCAAGATCCTCATGGTACTCATATGAACAGTCACAATCAAAGCGTGACCGAGATACATCATTCTTTAGATGACGACTTTACAACGAATATTATGGATTAAGAATACTGATCAGCGATACGGATTTGATATTTTTGGAACATCATGATGTCTTGCCGGCATCATTGAAAACTGTTGACCGCTTCTCTCTTGCAGGAAACAAGCCTATGTTTATGTATACTATGATTGTCTTTTTGAATTTGGTGCTAATACTGTTATATGGAATATGGAATAGGTCTTTGGATTATGGACGCGGATATTCTCTAATAGACGACGGCTGAATTATGAATGACGGACCAGACGCTTGTAATTCGTCTTCCTTTGACTGAATGACCATGTCACTAGCGAGGCCGGAGAGCTTGGAATGTCAAGAAGACAAAGTCTGTGCTGGGAATGCAAGTCTGTACAAATGTGTTGCTTGTGCATGCCATTCTGGAATGTGACACAGTATTCCGACCATAGGCATTGACAAAGGTGCTGCCTTGAAGAAGACAACTGTCACTGAGCTTTTTCGCCAATAAGCTGAAGTGTTCATCCAGGTCATAGGAGTCCCGACGAAGGTCATTTATTGCAGCAGCATAGAAAACGCTTATAATATGTTTATACAGTAGTAACCCAGACGAAGGAATTGACTTGAGGGGAAGACCATCCATTGCAGACAATTGAAGACAATTCAATCGGTTTCTCCCTGCGAAAACTGATCTGCCTCCAGCTTCAGGGGTTACTTGAGGTTATCAGGTGGAAATGCAAGAAGGATTGTAGCTGAAGCAGATGCGCCTGTAAGGATCATGGCCTGGATTGTTCAAGTGTGTGTGGAGAATGCAAATGACTGAGCTATGCAAACTCATCAAACCCAGACCTTTGAAAATGACATTGGCGAAGACTGGTATTGGGATTGATAGTGCTGTGAAATATTCCTCAACTTATGGCAGTGTTCATGAGGAATAACAATAAAAGACATCAACTATATGTATGAGAAGTCACTTCCCCTAATAATATTACTATGAACCAGAATGTAAAATGAAACTTCATAAGTTATGCCGTCAAGTTTGCCTATAATTCAAAGTATTATTTGTTTGATAATTAAATGATATATTAGGATCTGCATAATTATTCTTCTTTCATCAACAACATTTGTCTTACAAACAATTGTGATGGATCATAAATGTTTAGCAGATTGTCGTTATATATCTGAACTTTTGCTAAACGCGACGTTGAATCTAATTTCTCTCTCTCTCTAATGATTGTCAAGGCTGCATTTTTTTTCAACAAGGTACAAACACTATTGAATGTCAGACCCGACACTTGCTACGTGCTTGTGATAATAGAGTTATATCTTTATAAGTTACTGGAACTATTGTCTGTGATTGTCATAGGTTGAAAGAAAATATATCACAGCTTGTCAGTTCCCTTTCGGATAACAATGCTAATGGAAATAATGCCAACTGGCAGGATATTACCATGTATGATTATATACCCTGGTGCTGAACTATCGTTTTGCTATCTACTTTTGTTTTGGTTCCAGCTAAAAAAACAGATAGATTGCCTGGACTGTCATGAATATGTTAAAAAGTTCAGATTTTGAATGACCCCATACATCCGCCATTTTGAATTTCTCCATAAATATTTTCGTGCAAGGGTATTATTTTAGGCTTAGTATAACCTTGATATGATAACGAATGGAATGAGTGTAAGTAATGACCCATTTCTTTCACGCTTACTACCAAGTACAAGGTTTTCTTATAGCAAGAGACAGATAAACACTGAAATTTCGCGAAAAAGACGTCAAATTTCAACTTAAAAATTAATATATTTCCCATGCATATGGGATTATAGACTTTTAGTATGTTATTTTGGGGACCTTTCTGAAATGCATAGCAGTGAAATAAATTCTGTTGCAATTTGTGGTGGGTTGACCCCAAAAATGCGCTAGATTTACTGGACTAATACACAGGCAAGCTCTACCAGAAAATGTAAAAAAAAAAACTTTGGCGGCCATCTTCAATTTATGTGAAACCATTAATCTTATGTATCTCGGGTACCATTTTGCTGTTCAGTGTGAAATTTGGTGTAGATTATTGATGCATGAAGAAACTTCAAAGGAATGCCCATACCAGTTTCCCTGATTCGGTGGAAACCTTGGCGGCCATCTTTTTTTTGGGGGCAAAATTTTTAATGATATATATCTTTGATACCATTTAAGTGTTCTATATGAAACTTGGTACACAGCATCAATGTATCAAGACATTTGCAGTGAATAACTACATCAGTTCCTCTGAGTGGCAGAAAGGATGGGCGGCCATCTTTAATTTATGCAAATTCATTAATGATCACTACCTCTGATACCGTTGAAGTGCTCAATGTAAAATTTGGTATACATCATCAATGCATTAAGAGACTAACAATAAACGACAGTTCTGGTTTCTCTGATAAGGCGGAAATCTTGGTGGCCATCTTTAATTTATGCAAAATCTTTAATGATGTATATCTCTGATCCTATTTAAGTGTTCTATTCGAAACTTGGTTTAGGGCATCAATGTATGAAGAGACTTGCATGCATGAATAACCACATCAGTTCCTCTGAGTGGCGAGAAGGATGGGCGGCCATCTTTAATTTATGTGAAATCATTATTGATCTCTATCTCTGATACCGTTCAAATGCTCGATGTAAAATTAGGTATACATCATCGATGCATCAAGAGACTTATGTAATGAATACCGGTTTCTCTGATTGGATGGAAATCTTGGCCATTTCTAATTGCAAAATTTTTGATAATCTGTATATTTGTTACTTGACTGCTTGGTGTTCCTGACATCTTGGTTTAAATTGAATACATTATGAATGGCTGCATGGCGCCCAGTGCCGAGGGGTTTTCAGATGCTCAGCTTCATATTTATTTATGTTTTTTCTCTGCAAAAACTGCATAATGAATTAGTAAATAATAGTCTGATATGAAATAAAATATATTTTCCTCGAAGAAAGGCATGAGTTTTGAAGAAGAATAACGAAAATATCACTTCTCTGGTACCCCACATGGCCGTTATCTTGAATTTACCCATGATCCTCTACTCAGGAGGCTATACAAATAGGCTCAAAATGACCCCAATATGATAAGCTAAAAGTCGCGGAGGATCAGCTTTCATTGTTTACCCCTCAGCCCGATTGGGCTAAGGGGTATTGTTGTCATCCCGTCTGTCCATCTGTCCGCCCTCTTTTCCCCGGACTCCCATATCTTGAGAACTACTGAAGGCAGGTCGACGAAACTTCTGTCCAATATAGAATGTAGTCTGAAGATGTGCCTTTTGTATGTTTCGATGATCAGGTCCTCATCTGTCGGTCTGTCAGTCCCTTTTTCTGTCCATCTGTATCCTGGTTTAATTCCAACATTATGTATTACCGGCCTTGTGGTAAGTTTCTAAAATCTAGTGGTGGTCAAATCATTTACATAATAATTTCCCTGTATTCAGAAATGTTTTCTTTCCATTCTACTTCCACAATATTCATGGAATATTGCAAGCATTCTACCTGAGCTCATAAATCTACATATTACATGCACCAAAACAACTGCTGGTCAACAAGGGAGATAACCATGTAGAGAATTGAGTTGTATAATGTACAGGAAAATGTACATGTAGTGCAACTTTAAATGTACAATTTAAATCTCCACAACTGTTTCTGCTTGTGAATTACTATTTACCAATTACTCAGTGTGATTTAATTTTGCTTCAGTTGTAATTTGTGATATTTCCACGTCTTGGGAACACTTATAAATAGTAATTTGGTATCCATTTGGGCCACTATCAGCAGTGAACCTTATCGATCTACGTTTATAGTATACAGAGGCTTCATTTTTAAATGATACACTTAATAAAGCCAAAGTATTTGCTATCTTCTGAATAAATGTATGAAACTTCAAGATATACTAATGTGTCCACGCCCCCAATAAATGACGTCTATTCTATGAAAATGATGAACAATATGAGAACAGTACAGCATTCTCTTTGGGATTTGCACAAAAGCCCCAGTGAACAGAAAACTATGGACAAAAGCCCCATCCAACATTTAGTTTCAGGCCAGGACAATAAGATCACAACTTCACAAATTTACCAATGTATACCCCCGTGCATAGTACGGGGGTATACTGGATTCCGATTGCCCATCCGTCCGTCCCTCTGTGTGTCTGTGCATCCATCTGTTCGCCTGTTTGAAATTTGTTTCTGGGCAATAACTTAAAGCACGGTTCAGCGGATTCTTCTCAAATTTGGTACTGGTATGCATATACCATGCCACGAGATGTTGCTTGAGCTGGACTGTTACAGGGCTGAGGGGTTGCAGCACCTGGTTTCTGAGATGTAGATGAGAAAGTTTGATAGAGGGGGCCATAATCCCCCCCCCCCCCCCCCCAGGCCTGGTAGGGTTAAATGAAAAACTTAGACTGAATGACACCCTCTCAGACTGAAACACACCCTCTTAGACTGAAGCACACCCTCTTTTGCCAACATCTTGTGGAGAAACAGTTATGAACATTTCTGAATGATTATAGCTGCATACATAGGCAGAATATTTATTGGAATTTTCTTCTAAAGTATGTTGTGATGTGGTTGAATTATTAGAGACCTCATTTACATATTCATTTTGATAGTCCTGCACTATTCATCGCGGAACAGTTGACATGGTTGAGGATTTTTACCACATCCTTGGGTAATCCCTCTAATGATTCTATCCCCCCAATTAAAATTCAGTCATCCCCAATTTTGGGGACAAAATTCAATTTGATGTTCTATTCAATTTGATCACCCTCTAAAATCACTGAAATAATGAAGAAATAATGGACTATATTGCATGAGTTTGAACCATTTTCTCAACTTCATGTTCAATAAATTTAATCACCCCCTGATTTTACAGTGCAAAATTTCACTTCCTGTGAAGGATTACCATACCTCAACCTGTAATGACGTGAATCCATTACCTTATAATTATGATTTCAAGTGTTTTGGGTAGTGTGGACGATGGTATTACAGTGAAGTGTCGAAATATGGGGTCTCTATATATAACCCCATGCTTTATATATAAATACACCAAGGTCTGAAACGCATTTTGAGTGAAACGAGAAATAAACGCTTTACCTCCAAACAAAATACATCAGCATATTCTACAATTGTCACTCTATATATTCCCGTCGTCAAATTAGTAAATTTGTGCAATTTTATACCTTTGCCGGGCGATTCAAAATCCAACCTGACTGTCCATTCAACTCGGCACAGCCGGATAATGGCCAGCTTCTTTCTTAATTCTGATTGGCCAGTTGATCAGTGTGTGACCTCTCTTGCCGGAGGCGTGTCACGACTGACCAATCAGAATTGAGAAAAAAGAGTATAAAATTGCACAAATTTACTAATTTGACGACGGGAATATATAGAGTGACAATTGTTGAATATGCTGATGTATTTTGTTTGGAGGTAAACTTTTATTTCTCGTTTCACACAAAGTGCGTTTCAGACCTTGGTGTATTTTTATATAAAGCATGGGGTTGTATATAGAGACCCCATATTTCAACACTTCACCGTAATACCACCATCACCCCCCCCCCCCCCCACCAAAAAAAAACTCGTGTTTTGAGGGCCTGTCGATTTGGTGAAGATGTTAACGCGTCTCAGCTCTGCTTCTAAATAACTACCTTTTCAAGTAGCGACCTTAAAAATCAAGTCACCATTTTATCATTACCACCATTTATTTAAATTAATTAGTGTTAACTGTCTCGTTTATTATTACAGGATGCAGCCTCTGTTGTTAAACAGTTCATGGCCCGGGATCCGGATGAACTCAACTTCAATTTAATGGCGCTGGTGAAGAAAAGCTAGACAGACACAAAGGGAGACAATCAACCTGGAAACACTGTTGGACAGTAGCTTCCAGTATGTGCTTCAGTGAAGAGTCAATGTGAAACTGTCCATTCAACTTATATTTACTTGCTTTGCTGAATACTTACACACAGAATGTTATTGCTCACGGGCATCTAGAGTTCCATCTTACAGTCATACATGTATCCGTCTGCAAGCAGGTGCAACTTCTCAACATAAGCCAACATTGTTCAGTGGAACTAAATGAGCTTTGGAAATAAGAAAAAACAATTTGATCGGTTATCATTATTAGAAGCTTTTAATTTGATCCTTGAATTACTTTGTCTATGTTATCGCTATGGCATTTTGATTGGTTAGAGTCCAAATTTGATCAGTTATTTCTAATCACTGACCCTTATTCCCATCCCTGCTTTACCGTGGTGATTGAAGCCTCAGTCTCTCAGTATCATGTACATGTATGGTATCTCAGTGAAAAGCTTTGTATAACTCCCCTGGGTGCGAAATAGTTTTATGAGGCCCATAGGCTAGCATAGCTGTGTTAAACTTGGTACAGTCCTCAGCTAGAGAAAATGTTACATGTCCACAGCTAGAGAAAATGTTACATGTCCACAGCTAGAGAAAATGTTACATGTCCACAGCTAGAGAAAACATTACTCTCGGTCTTCAACTGATTAGAGGTGAACCTGAAAAGTTAGTTTAAGCTGTTTTCTCTTTATACAATTACCGATACACATGTAACTTATTTGTTATATACACCCTGACATGAAGCAAAATGTCAAGTTTTTGGAGTCCAACTTTTTACTGTGCTTCTTGGAAACATCCTCAAACTGTCACGGGTTCCCTTCGTCGGTGTCAGTGTCTGAACCTCTGGTTGATCATCCCTCAAAAAACCTGGTGCGTCGTTAAATGCAGTCCATCATCAATCCTACTTAGGCTGAATTCAATTAATCTTCAGATTCACAGGCACTATTTCTGAAAAAAAAATAATGAGGGAGGGAGAGAGGCTTATTTATTTATCTCTTTATATATATATTTTTTTCGCACAGACCCTGGAGGTAAGTTAATTTCGGAGGAGGCACAGCTCCGCTCATCACATGCACCTGCTGCACCTTTGTATTCTCAATAGCTGACAGCCTGGTCATACCTGTGCAGTGTATGCTTCCGCCATTCCAATCTTCAAATGAGATTTGCCCAATTTGAGTTCAATGGAAGTATGACGAGTAACATGCACAATGGCTCTTAAGTTTAAAATGACAAAATAGAAAAATTTGCTCAAATCAAATGTTAACCAAGATTTATGGGGATATTTAAATGGTTCCAGTTGGATCATTGTTCACCTAGTTACAGGACGTTGAAAATAAGCTTTACTTTCCACATTAACAAACAACTAAAAAAATTGCAAGGAAGTAAAATGTATCGAAAAAGTAAAAACGTGATGGTTTAGCAACATTTAGCTCGTTTCGACAATAGTGACAATTGAAAATTTCTTATCTAAATTACATTGGTAATAGTGCCGAAGAGTGAAATCCCTGACATTACTTTGAAAATGGTACAATTCCGCATTCCAAATTCAAAAGTGTGGGATCTTGTCAGAACGCAAATATGATGTACCTGCTATCATTTACCGTATCAGCTTCATTTTACCTGATTTGCAATGAAATTGAGTTTTCTGAACACAACTTCCACGTTTCTCTTCTTTTTGATTTTGAGCTGTTCGAAAATCTGTTAACTACATGCCATTGCACGTGAAAGCGATTCAGCCAAACCCTCAGATTAATCTGATTATACCCCACTGTGTCAGAACCATACACCGAACCCTTTTATCTCCAGGTGCTGTACTTCCTAAATTAATACCTCCGTGCACAGACCAAATATATTTATTTTTTGTCAGACTGGTGCAGTAGTGTAATACAACTTGTATGAAACCGACAATGTTCTTGGAGTTACTTCAAGAGTCGGCCTTCAACAATACTATTTTCTGCAAATAAAACAATATCTCCAAACAACTATTTGACTCAATGTTCAAGAACATTATTTTGGTAAAACTTCGTGAGAGAAATGTTTGAAAACAAGAAAAGTCACATTTTCATATGCCGGTCGAGGACGAGGTTTTGTAATGCGGTGGTGAGTTCTGTCCATCTATCTGTCTATTCATCCATTAACATTTGTTGTATGTGCGATATCTCTAGTTTCAAGGTATGGATTGGTACCAAACTTTGAGTATACCTTACTCACATGGCAAAGAGGAGCCATATTCATTTTGAGATCAATTTGTCAAGGTCACAGTCCCCAAAAACTGAATCCAGTTTAGCTGACCACACGTGTTAGGTTGGAATATTCAGAGTTGACTCCCCTACATGTATATGGCATTTGTTCTGTGGAATTGTCTCCCATGTTTGATACATGTAAGAAACTGCTACATTTAGTTGAACTGTTGTGAAATAAAAACCCATACATTTACTAGTTTTACTGAGAGGGGTCCTTTATGTACATTATACCTGTTTATTAACTCTAGAACAAAGGTTTACTTCACCAGTTTCTTCACATTTTTCTTCCTTCATGAAAAATGTTCTCACCTGAAAGGCATCTATTTTGAGGAAAACTACTATTTTCTGGTGTTTGACTATTGTTAATTTCAGTGTGGGATATTTGAGCTCTCGGCTCTTGATTCAGGGTCACCTAGTTACCAAGAGTTAAGCCCATTTTAGTTTATCAGTCAGAATAATTTGTGATATATATGTTACATTGTCAGAAGCACATAATCGCAGACCTTTCTCTGGATTGCTAGCTACCAATTGGGATCAAGGCCATTAAACAACCTTGAAATTTGGACCAGTGTAATGCTAGATGTACGGGCATATATTGAAGCCCCTTGAGCTGTTTTTACCCCTCAGCCTATTAGGCTGCGGGGTCTTGTCGTTGGCATGTACGTCCGGTCGTCCGGTCGTCAACAATTCTTGTGATCGATCTAGAAACCGAACCGTTGCTTCTAGAGACTTCAAATTTGGTATACAGAATTGTTGGGTGGTCAACCACAAGCCTATTGAATCTGGACCCGATTGGTTGGAAACTTTGGCGGCCATCTTTAATTTATGCGAAACCATCACAGCTTTCTCGTTACCAAGCTTTTTTTAGAACGACTTACCCCCCTGGGCACACCAAACTTGCCGTGCACATCCATATGTTCATGACCCACCTTATTGAATCTGGACCCGATTGGGTGGAAACTTTGGCGGCCATCTTTAATTTATGTGAAACCATGAATCTTGTGTATCTCGGAAACCTTTTTGCTGTTCAGTGTGAAACTTTGTAGAGATTATCGATACATCAAGAAACTTTGAAGGAATGACCAAACCAGTTTCCTGATTAGGTGAAAGCCTTGGTGGCCATCTTTAATTTATGCAGAATCTTTAATGATGTATTTCTTTGATACCATTGAAGTGTTCTATACGAAACTTGGTATACAGCATCGATGTATCAAGAGACTTGACTTGCACTGAATAACCACATCAATTCTTCTGAGCGGCGGGAAGGATGGCCGACCATTTTTAATTTATGCAAAATCATTAATGATCTCTATATCTGATACCGTTTAAGTGCTCGATATAAAATTTGGTAAACATCATCGATGCAGCAAGATACTTATGATGAATGACAGGACTGGTTTCTCTGATTGGGTGGAAATCTTGGTGGCCATCTTTAATTTATGCAAAATTTTTAATGATATATATCTCGGATACCATTTAAGTGTTCTATATGAAACTTGGTATACAGCATCGATGTATCAAGACACTCGCAATGAAGATCAGTTCCTCTAAATGACCGGAAGGCTAGGCGGCCATCTTTAATTTATGCAAAATCATTAATGATCTCTTGATACCGTTCAAGTGCTCGATGTAAAATTCGATGTACATCATCAGTGCATCAAGAAACTTACGATGAATGACAGAACTGGTTTCTCTGATTGGGTGGACTTTCTACATCACTAAGGAGCCACTGTTCAGCGACTAATGTTGTCATACTTGGAGACTTCAACAATGACTTTGCTGTCGACTCGGCTGAAACAACCAAGATAAACGACTTCTTCCAAGAGCATGGGCTCTTTCCCTTAATCCCCACCCCAACCACAGATCTTAGGACAACCATTGACCAGATTTTCACCAATTTCAAACTCACAGATATACAATTTGATGTCCATGAAACATATTATTCATATCACAAGGCTGTTCGGATTGCCATCCACCCATTCCCATCCTCTGCTTGATCACAGATGGAAAGAGACAGACAATCAACAGGTACACAGGGATTCATACAGTTATTGCTATCAAAGACTTTTATTATTGTTTAGATTATTATTAGGGTTCAAAGCCAAAATGGCTTGAAGCCTTTTGTTTTTGTTCAGAATATTTCTGTTCTTCCGCCATATTTTTCGCACACGCTATGTCAAAATATTTATTATAATCCTTCAATGCATCCAACATCCCACACTGAATTTATCATATTGTAATCTTTTACAAGCCACTGCTAAAGCATCTTCTGCATTCAACCAAATCTTTCAGGCTTTTACATATGCATTTTTCATTCATTGTGTACCAATATACACTGACTAAAACTGTCTGGCCGAGGGGTTGTTGCACCTTTTAGGTGCTGCCTCATGTTTTTTCTGTGGGCAATAAAAAGGTTTGGCACGGCGCTAAAAACATGATGCAGTGGTGTCTGTGAAGCTAGAGTTTTTCCTTATTCAGCCTTAGTTCCTCTCTGTTTAGTAGTGGACAACTTTTGCATTGTTTATAGAAGTCGTGTTCAGCCATTGGTAATCCAGGGGAATTCATTCAAAACTCAATTCCCAAAGATTACTGATATATACATACGAGCACCAGAGGTTTGGACAGCAACCCACTATCTAATGATTTCAAGGGATGAAACTATATGCAACTCCTAAGACTCTGTGAATAGTAGAATTACGTGAATAAAATGATAAAACTGAAACCAATTTATTTGTTTAAAAAAAACAAAAAAACAGTGAATCTGTATTTGTTTGACAGACTGACTGTGTGCTTGGTTTTCTTGTGCTTATAATAGACATTAAAACCCATGATGGTAGAAGAAAGCTCAGAATTAAACAAGAGAATGCTCAGAAGTAAACAAGGTTGCACCTTGTGAATCAACATTCCATCCATATTGTTCCTTACTTTGCTGAACCAAAAATCAAAATAAGAATGCTGGCATCTATATGTTCATCAAAATTAATTATAAGATCAGAACTGAAATGTATTTATTTCATCTAGTCATGGGCGTCGCCAGGATTTCTTGAGAGGGAGTTGTTTCCTATGCTTACTTATTAGAGAGCTCAGTACTGTGATGTCCAACATAGGATAATAACATGGCTTTATTGTTTCATAAAAGATTATCAGTAACCAACTTTTGTATTGTGTACTTTATTTCTCAAACCTGCAATGCTGCATGTGATTGCTGATTCTGTTTTTACTGAATATTCATGAGAAACTACCAAAACAGTTATTTCCTCATTTACTAATTTGTGTGACATATTTGTTAATTTCTTTTGCTTTTACTTTATATTCTATGCATTAGAATAGGAAGCTGGGTGCTTAGAGCAAGTGCTCATATGGCAGCAATGTATATTTAATCGTCTTTGTTTTTGCTTCACTGTGCTAAGTTTATCATATGATTGCTACATGTAGACGGTTTGGTCCATATCAACTGCCATATTTATTTATATTACTTATTAATATTAGCCCGAAAATATCAGCTGAATTGGTGGATTTTATTTTGTACTGATTAATTGTTGTTGTTAATGACATCATAGCCAGAAGGCATTTTTAGAACTAGAGTTTCTGAGTTATGTTAATATTATCTGGATATAAATGTTCTCATTTCATTTATTACAGTGTATGTCTATAGCTTTGTGTTATTTCCTACTTTCTATATTAAGGTGTAAATGATCATGTTAACTCGCAGTCTGCGGTGACAGTCTCCAGGTGTTCTGTCATAGATAACTAAATATAACCTGTTACAGTGATTAACTAGTCTGGGTAAACCGACATTGACAATTAGTGACCTGACTGTCACTTCAGACCTGCTTTTATATCTGTAGAGGTACCTTGATCATGATTGCTTCTAATTAAACCCAGAGTTCTAGGAAGGTTCAATTTTCAGTGCTTATAGTTAGTGCATTGTGGTCTTATTCTACTAAAAAAGCAGATGCTCATTCTGAATCACCTTGGATGACATCACGATGATGTGATATTGCTTACAAGGTATTTTTCAGTTAATTTTGTCTATTTCGTGTATTTCATCAAAATGTTAGAACTTGATTTTAGGCAGAACAACTCCATTTAAATGAGCAGAAAAAAAAATGCCATTCTGATTTTACCCATGAAGCTTCACTCCAAGCATTGAATCATGATAGATTGTGAGGTCACAACGATTTTAAGAACTTACGGTTTAAGATTTTATGGTTAAAACAGCCCTTTGAGCTGAATTTTCATACTTCGTTATACAGGTGCTATATATGCAAATCTTTGTTGGCACTCCAGTGTCAAAGCTATTATTTGTCCCAGTTTAATACCCAAAGTATTTTACATGTTCTAGGCAGGCTGGCATCCTGTGCAGCTAGATGATGCTTAAACACAGGTGCATCACTGCATGGGTTTGAGCGAAATGTTAATGAATCTTAACTATGTAGGTCTAATTGGTGGAACTAATTATGTGATCATGGCAAGCCAAAGATTGAAATCTTCAGATACATGTACATTTATCAATGCCAAATCAAAAGAATTAAACAGAATCAAAGCAGATATGTGTAGACATGTCCAGTTGTGTGGTGACTATAATTTGATACATGTACGGTTGTATTTGTTGAACTGTGATATATACATACTGGTCACGGAGAAACCGTATTATTCAGGACAGAACATTCCAGATTGTTCCTAATCCAGCTTGTACAAGATCAATATTCAAATAGCCTCCTCCATTATTGGTGAAATGTTTGTGATCTGCTTCTATTGAAGCTACTTTGAGTATCAAATCCTGGCACAGAATATCTGGAAGATTCCGTCTTTAGCTTTTGACACTTCGGGCTAAATCATTCTAGACCTCCAAAACGAACTGAAATCGACATCGGGGTGACATCCGCAGTAAAGTGGTGGGCGTTTGCATATCACCAACACGGTGCAGTCAATCTGAAATGAACAAGACCTTCGATCGAGTTGCGCTGCCGAATGAAAATGCTTCAAGTTTGAATTGTTTATATTTGATCAGATTTTGTGTGAGCGTAGGCATGAATGGATGTCTAGATCAAACGGTGCACAGTTTCAGAGCCTGGAGAAGTATATTTTTCAGATAATCCCTCCCAGGATTTGATCCTCCGAATAGAATGAAGCTATCCAGATACTTCATGATTGGTTGGATGCCTTCCCAGTTTTCCCCATGAGCCAATGAAAATACTGTATTTGATCTTGAACATTTGAAATTGACCAATCAATGTTTAGGAATCTATTCATTGATCAGGGGCATCGGAAGCGGGTGGGGGCGGGGGATAATAATTCAAATCAGATATTCATGCTATTGGTACTTCTCTTTTTATTACTATGGCCCTTACGTGGCAATCTTGAGTACGGGAACACCGGAGCTTCCAGCCTAAAGTGCTAGGATAGTAACCCCCCACCCCAGTCAGAACCACCTTCCGACGCCCATGTTGATACATTGGAGTATTAGAACTTGTTGTAAGTGATTTATTTATTTATGATTCTCATATCCTTTGTGCCAAGCTAAGATTCAGTATGCAAGTAGTCTGCTTGTAGGGTGTTTGAAACATCAAACTATATATTTTTTTTCTTTTTCAAATTGATCTTAATTATTCTTGTTTGGATACCTTGAACTTCTCTTCCAGTTGATGAAAAATAGTGATATGGGAGTAGGGGGAGGGGGCGGGATGATCCCAACTGGTCTCAACTACCCGCTGGATGCCTCACTGGCAGTGTGTTACAGAAAAGCCAGAATGGGGAACAATACATACCTTGACATCAGTCACTCTGATGATCAAATCCTGGGATGGAATATCTGAGGATGGTGTCTTCCACATATTCCCCACCAATATGTCGGTTGTGAAAAGTGTTTCTGTCTTATATGCTTGTCTTCAGTCAAGATTGTGGACAGCTCCATGGGTAATTATAACCCTGTATATGTACACTGTCGGAAAAGTTGATTCTTTGAATAACCAATTTTGAGATTTTGGTTCAAGAAGGAACCAGAATTTGTTGGTTCTATCCTTGCTTCCACCTGTGTAGCATGAACTACCGAATATGGTTCCATTTAGAACCAAACAAAACAGAGTGACTATATCCTAGGATGAAAACCTAACAATAATTTAGGCACACTCAAGTGTTGACTGTTCATGTTGCATGAATATTTGTGCATCTTCAGACATGTTGCTTATATACGAAATTGTTATTGTATGCGGAGAGCACGGTGAGACATCTTGTATACAGTGGCCAATGAATAAATGCTTTAATTGCAATTATATGTAAAAACTTCTTGTGAAGTATGTTATTCTTGTCTATTGCCAGACAACAAATTGGCAGTTTTACTGAGAGGATCAGTTCACAAGTTAGTGTAATCTAATCTAATCGGAAATGAAATTACTATATGAATTATCTGATAAATTAAGTAAAATCCTTTGGCTGTCCTGTATACCAAAGTCCTCGATGCAGCGATTTGTCCGCCGTTTCAGAGACGTCAACAAAAAAAAAAATGCTAAGCCCACCCTCTCTCCGGCTAAAACGGAATTGGCTGTTTCCCCTAGTTTACTGCGCGTCTAGATTATTAAATATCAAATATACAGTACGGTTTCAAGTGGTTTGTTCCTCGATTACCACTTTCCGGCCACCCATACATTTCAAGTAGCCCGGAGAGTCTGTTTCCGTAATAATAACAATCTTCAAAATATTTACGTTCTGTGATTTGTCCAGTAAAAATTGAGCTCGAATTAATGTATTATAATGCTAGCACAATATACTGACGAAGGAAGTCCTTTGAACAAAACTGACGCAAGTTTTCATTTTATTGAAAGCCGAAATAAACTAATCACATTTACTATTTTGCCGATTCCCTCTTTTATGTTGCAACGACATATTTCATTCATTAATCGGACATTTATTCACAAGGAAGTACGTCTTTCATTCTGAATTCTAGCCTCTGATCGTAAGATCTTTCCTGTCTAACTAGATTTTGTAGTTATACAAGCGTCTAGTCCGTCATTCATAATTCAGCCATCGTCACCAATAAGGTTAGGTGCGACGTTAAACTTCAAACAACCAATCCGCCATCGTCCATTAAAGAATATCCGCGCCAACAATCAAAAGATTCAAAAAGACAATTCTAGTATACATAAACATAGGTTAGTTTCTTGCAAGTAAGAAGCGGTCAACAGTTTTCAATGATGCCGGCAAGATATTATGTTCCAAAAATGTCAAATCCGTATCGCTGATCAGTAATCTTAATCCATATTATATTCGTTGTAAAATCGTCACCTAGAGAATGATGTATCTCAGTCACGCTTTGATTGCGACTTCATATGTACACCATGAGAATCTTGAGGTACATGAGTTCATACAGCCCATAGCCTCGGGTTAAGCGGAATTACACAGGTTATGAAACGTAACGCCATAGATGCACGCTACGTTCGTATTTTGCTATCAGCATGCGATATGTATCGCCAAATTTGAGGAACTTGAGTGGATGTGCTTGGGGGGCTATAGCCCTGTTTTATGTTTTATGAGTTTCTGCAATAATGTTTTGAGACGTTGATTGAAATGGTTAGATTTAACACAGGATCTAGCAAATGCTACTAGGCGAGATATGTATACGCCATATACAGGTCCCGCTGAAATATTACTGTCCAGAAAGGAATAGCTTACGATGGCGAAATTGTAATCATCTCTTTTGTCATAAAGTCGCCGAGAGAGAAGAAGTCCCGCTTCATTTTTATAGAGATCTGGGGCTAAATATGTTGTGCCGTTCAAATCCAGTGAGGTGGATGTATATCCTTCAGCGTCTCATTTATATAGCGATTATCCACAGCGAGAAGATCGTGGGATCCCGGGTGTTCAGTGGAATAGGACCCTCCCGTATGGCTTCCTGGTGTGAAAAGGAATAGGAACCAAACGTCATGATATGATTGAAGTTGTGTTAAAAGCGACGTTAAATCTTATTCACACACGCACTCACTCGTCTACATAGCGTTTGGTGAATGAGAAGGAACGGGCTTTGAAATTGATCGATTTTTGAAAGCGCCTGCATAGCCATATTCATATAGAGAACAGAGATATAGGTCAGCCAACAGGGGTACACAATTATTACCCATGAAAAAACCTGTATGCTGTTGATATATTGTGTTGCCAAATTTCACAGATATTTTTAATGAGGAATTCAAGCAACTCTATAAAAAAAGAAACATCCCATGAATGATATCCCTTGTGTGCAGTGGAGCTAAAGAATGCTTTATGGCTTCTGACATTAATATATCTGCGACCAGTTTTCTTGAACACCGATACTATTAATGAACTTAGACGGCCAATAAGGTTCTGATGAGGGATTGTGGTATAGATAATCGAGAAATCCCAGGTCGATACATGTCTATACGGTAAATGACATTTAGCATCAAGTTCTTCCGTAAGACATTTTGAGTTTTTGTCCCCCGCTACTTAGTAGGGGGGGGACTTAGAAACACCGGTGTCCGTAATTCCGTAATTCCGTAATTCTGTAATTCCGTAAGATTTTCTTGTCCGGACAATAACTCGTGAACGATTTAACCGATCAACTTCAAACTTGGGGTGTGCCTTGACATTGGCGAGAGGACGGTTGGGATTGTTTTTCAGCAATGTGCGTAATCCAATATGGCCGCTGTCAGCCATTTTGGATTATAAGCAGTACGATCTTAGATTTTCTTGTCCGGACAATAACTCGTGAACGATTTAACCGATCAACTTCAAACTTGGGGTGTGCCTTGACATTGGTGAGAGGACGGTTGGGATTGTTTTTCAGCAATGTGCGTAATCAAATATGGCCGCCGTCAGCCATTTTGGATTATAAGCAGTTCGATCTTAGATTTTCTTGTCCGGACAATAACTCGTGAACGATTTAACCGATCAACTTCAAACTTGGGGTGTGCCTTGACATTGGTGAGAGGACGGTTGGGATTGTTTTTCAGCAATGTGCGTAATCAAATATGGCCGCCGTCAGCCATATTGGATTATAAGCAATTGGATCTTAGATTTTCTTGTCCGGACAATAACTGATGAACGATTTAACCGATCAACTTCAAACTTTGTGTGTGCCTTGACATTGGTGAGAGGACGGTTGTGATTGTTTTTCAGCAATGTGCGTAATCTAATATGGCCGCCGTCAGCCATATTGGATTATAAGCAGTTGGATCTTGTCCGGACAACAACTCGAGAACGATTCAACCGATCTACTTCATATGTGGGGAGTGCCGCCGTCAGCCATTTTGGATTATAAGCAGTTCGATCTTAGATTTTCTTGTCCGGACAATAACTCGTGAACGATTTAATCGATCAACTTCAAATTTGGGGTGTGCCTTGACATTGGTGAGAGGACAGTTGGGATTGTTTTTCAGCAATGTGCGTAATCTAATATGGCCGCCGTCAGCCATATTGGATTGTAAGCAGTTTGATCTTGTCCGGACAATAGCTGGAGTACGATTCAACTGATCTACTTCAAACTTGGGGAGTCCCTTGACCTTAGTGAGAGGACAGTCATGTATTATGTTTTATGGATGTGCATAATCCAATATGGGTGCCATCTGCTGTATTAGATTTATGTTAAGCTCATCAGCGATATCTCCATTTTCAAATCATACTGTTATCAATGATATGAGATATCATCGACCCCAAAAAATCGACCATAGAGGTCCATGGCCCCCGCAGCAGCAGCGCCAGTTATGGTGGATGTAATCCACCATAACTGGTGCTGCTAGCGGGGGACATGGACCTCTATGGTCGATTTTTATTTTATATAAAATAGGAGTATAGATTTTGTATGTCGGAACTATAGCCCGAGCTTCCTTCACCGCAGCGACTCGTTACCATTGTTAATTAGTTAATTAGGTTTATTGCATTCTCATGGCATCAGATTGTGTACCATCAGGTTTCCCGACAGTTTAGGAGGTTACACGCCCTGACAGTGGGATGATGGTTTATTGGAACGGAGGGCTGTAACAACTACCCAAATACCAATTGCGACAACAATTATGTCAATAGTGGTTGTCAGGTCGCCAGCAAGCTGATACACAACTGCGCTGTGACAATAGCAGGCGACTCAGTCACTCAAAAAGGTGATAGCGAGCATGTTGACGCTTATTCTCACAACTGGAGACCAGTAATTATTCGAGGAGAAATATATCACAGATGATATATGACTATCTTAGATATATCCACTAATCAAAATATGGCCTACATGAACTTAAGACGAAGTTTGAGCTCAATCGGTGGAAATAAAATTCCATCAATTTGTTTGACAAAGGTGAAATTTTGGGTCGAAACCAAAGTTTCGAGTATTTGATAAAACTTCGTTTTTAAGTATTATCTAGGTAACTGATCACGAATCCGAGGTCAGAGTTGATCTTGACCCCCAAAATGACCGAGAAATCGACGGTCGAATTTTTCTAGAAACATTCATTCTAGATCAGTTAGTCAATTGTCGGTTCAGTGTATAACTATCAGGGATATTGTCCAATAGAGGGATGCCAGGACTAGTGCGTAGCGAAATATAAAAAGTATGGATTACATATTAAAGGAAATATGCACATTACACATTTTAATCCATTACATGAACAAAACTAGGTCAAACTAAAGGTCAAAGTCGGGGTCATAGATCAACGCAAGGTTGACGGGGTCATCACACATCAAAAGATCCAGGTCATCAGCCTATATCTTGTGACTTTCCGACAAAGCTCTAACTCTTCATGGAAACGGAGATACCATATGTACAGATATTCACATGAGATAATTACTGGTCCCCTGACTTGGGTACAAAAACTCTTTGTTGTGGCATTAGCGGTTAAGTTGTACGCTGTTAACCGTTAGTGTCGCAAGTACGACAATGAGAAATTGCAATAGCAACTATACTAATGACAAAATTGTCGTAATTTCGAATTGCGACCATAGCGGTTGACTCGGCTGCTAATGACACAATTACGACATTAGCTGGCGACCTGACAACTGCTATTGTTTCATTAGTATTTGCTACAGAGGGTCGGAAGGAGTAAAGAAACTCCTCGACCTTCCCCTCCCCAATAAAACTAATTAACCAATTAACAACGGTAACGAGCACGTGTTCGACACAGAAGATGGTTAACAAGTATACTATTGTTCCGAAGATGAGTTCTTCTCTTGGCTACATAATGAAACAATTGCAATAATTCAAATACAGAAACGCCTTGACAACACGTACATTTTCTTGGAAGACGGAAGTGCTCGACGGCTTATGATACCGGGACACCCTAGTTCAAGTTTCAAGTTTCCCAAGTTCCCTAGTTCCAAGTTCCCAAGTTCCAAGTTCCAGCTCTGTAGTTCCAAGCTCCAGTTCCTACAAGCTGCCCCTCTGAAGCTTCAATCTCCAGTTTCCCAAAGCCCAACCTACAAAGTTCAAAAGCTACAGTTCAAAAGCTCCCAGACCCAAAACTCCCAGATCTGATACACATCTGGTTGTTTAAGAGGCATAACACATATGTCATTGTCAATCAGCCCTTATTATAATGTTACTTATTATAATGTTACTGTCTAACCTGTTCAACACATGTTTTGAATTGCTGCTGAGCTCACTGATTATAGATTACAGATTAAAATAAGCCACATCGAACACCTACTGGAATCAATTTTTTGGGGGATTAGAAGTTTGTGAAAACATCCTTCAGGATAGCACAGATCGGCCATGGAAAACAACTTTAAATGGAAGAAAATCCTGTTCATCCTCTGTAGAGGAACTTAGATTACACGCTTCCATCTTATAATTTTACAATCGATCTGTTTCTTTTGTCGTGAAACTTCGCTGGGATAGCTATGAGGTCACAGAAATTGACCATCCTTCTCTTTCAAACTCAAATGCCCATTTTATCTGATTTTTGGAGGTCGGAAGACCGTGAATACGCGTCAGGATAGCTGTGGGATCAGGGAAAGTGAGGAGTAGAGGGGGTACATTACCATGCCTTTATGCAGAAATAATTGGATGATTTGCTAAATATTCTGTTGAAACAGAACTTTTTGAGCTATGTGTGTAGTAACAAATGTAGTATCGTGGTATGATTGGACTGGGGCTATTCGGTCAACACATCGGCAATAAGTCGACAATACGCGACTGAAATTTCTTTTACAAAGATGACAAATGCGACCGGTCATCAGATTTCTTGTATTCATCATATACCCGTCTTGTTCCCCTGATGATTCGGACTGTCGCATTGACCCTCTTGATCACTAGATACCTCATATATATATCGAATTACCGCGATTCACTTACACATCAACAGCCAAAATTAGAGGTATGTATGAATGGACGGCAATTAATTTCATTTCAAAGATTTCTCAGTTATGTAAGTCATATAATCGTCAGCATTGTTTCGATTTTTTACCCCTTGGCCAAAATATGACCGAGGGATAGTGTTGTCGTCATATACGTCCTTCCGTTCGTCCATCACGCCTTTCTCGTTATCCAGATATCTTTAGAATGGCTTACCCTAGGCACACCAAACTCACAGTGCCACCCATATGCTCGTGAACCAGAACCCTATAGAATCTGGACCCGATTGGTTGGAAACTATGGCAGCTATCTTTAATTTATGCGAGACCATCATAGCTTTTTCATTACCAAGATATCGTTAGAACGAATTAAACTAGGTACACCAAACTTCCAGTGCACATCCATATGCTCGTGGCCCAGAACCCGAATGAATCTGGACCCGATTGTTTGGAAACCTTGGCGGCCGTCTTTAATTTATGCGAAAACGTTAATCTTGTGTATCTCGGGTACCATTTCGCTATTCAGTGTGAAACGTTGTATAGATTATCAATGTATCAAGAAACTTCGAAGGCATGATCAAACCAGTTTTCCTGATTCGGTGGAAACCTTGACGCCGTCTTTAATTTATGCAAAATCTCAAATGATATCTCTAATATTGTTTAAGTGTTCTATATGAAGCTTGGTGTACAGTGTCGATGTATCAAGAGAGTCGCAACGAATAATCACATCAGTTCCTCTGAATGGTGGGCGGCCATCTTTAATTTATGCAAAATCATCAATGATCTCTATCTCTGATAACGTCCAAGTGCTCGATGTAAAATGTGTTATACATCATCGATGCATAAAGATACTTACGATAACTGACAGATTTGGTTTCTGTGATTGGGCGGAAACCTTGGTGGCCATCTTTAATTTATGCAACATCTTTAATGGTGTATATGTCTGATACAATTTCAGTATTCTATACGAAACTTGGTATATAGCATCGATGTATCAAGAGACTTGCTATGAATAACCACACCAGCTCCTTTGAGTGGCTTGAAGGATGGGCGGCCATCTTTAATTTATGCGAAGTCATTAATGATCTCTATCTTTGATACTCTGATCTCGATGTAAAAAAATTTATACCTCATCTATGCATCAAGAGTCCGGGAAACTTACTTTGATAAGTTTGTGCTTCCACCTGTTTGGCGGTAGATATTTGGCAAGCAGGCCAAACACGTTTAATGACTTCAACGACTGAACCTCGCCGAAAAGTAAAAAAGACCACCCCACATAGAGAAGATCAAAACAATGCCAACCAATGATAATATGAAACACAGACTTGCGACATCTTTGAAATGAAACAAAATTTAATGATTTTGGAGTCTTGTGCGTTCTTGGTGTTGAATACAAAAAAGCTGAAGGCTAGAACAATCATTCATGAATATTTCATCTATCAGAGAAAATATGGGCATTTGTCTCGAGCTTAATGTCATATGATTGAACATAGGTGAACTCACTGAATAGCCCCAATCCAACCGTCCACGACATACCTCAAAATGTTTTCTTTAGTCAGTAAATCATCCTATAATTGCTCCATAAGCGCATGGCAATTACCTCCTCTACTCTCCGGATTCCATAGCTGCATGTAACCCCCCTGATCCCAAAAGTCTTTTAGATTGGATTTTTTATTTAAAGAGAGAAGAGGCTCAGTTCTTGTGGCCCATAGCTATTCTGGAGAGTTTCATGACCTCTTGACCACAAATGGGTGGGTAAGTGAGTGAATGAATAGGATTTAACGTCCTTTTCAACAATCTTTCAGTCATATCATGTGCCTATTTGTGCCAGAACATGAGAGTGCTTACAGTGCCTACCCTCACGGAATAGGGCGCGTGCCCTAACTGCGCCTTATTTAGTTTGAAATTTTCTCTGATATTCGGACTGCGCCCTACTTGCGCCCTGTGGACATTGATGTTTTCTCCTAACTTCAGACTGCGCCCTATCTGCGCCCTGTGGACATAACTACTTTTTCGAGAACTCAGACTGCGCCCTAAATGCGCCCTCTAAAATTCAGAGTGAACCCTACATGTATAGTTGTGTCTTCTGGACTTTTTTCACCAACATTTATTTAGCTAGTAATCACATATGCATGTTTGTCATTTTAAAGACATGTGCATGCATGTCTTAGTAAAAAAAGTTTATCCCCAAAAATTCAGACTGTCTGCTTTCTTCACTATTGTGGGCTATAAATTCATTAATGTAAAATTTGGACTTTCATACTAAATTTAATAACATTATTTCAACAAAAAAATCAGACTATTTCTTGAGGAAGCTATTGCTCCTTATCTGCGCCCCGACTGCGCCCTACCAGTAAATGTACATCATTCATGCTATTATTCTCTGAGTTCGCTCTAATTGCGCCCCAACTGCGCCCTAATTGCACCCCAAATGCGACCTATTATCTGCACAATAGCATGTTATCTGATTAGTCAAAACTGTCACATAACCTTTATCTTATTGGCTGATATTAACAAAATAAAGGCAGACATATTGGCTTTTAAAGAACCATTTTTAATTTGAAGATTTCATGCCCATTTAACAAGATTTTGGTGAGTGTTATACCTCTGTTTTTTGGATAGTGGATGATGTAAAGGGTTTCAGATGTGTGTAGAAGTAATTTGAAGAAAAAAACTCAAGAAAAAGTGAGCGAAAGTGTCAGATGACCTAATGTACCAATTTATTTATTTTTATTATTTTTAGATTTATTTAGACTAGTTAGATGCCAATAATCATCTTTCACCTTAAATCTTCAATTTATGTACATGATAGATAGATATATAGATAGATAAACTTTATTTACTGAGGGTAGAACATGCATTAGCATGGCACGTATACTGTTCTGTTCCCCAACTGTGCCCTAACTGCGCTCCAACTGCGCTCTAATTGCGCCCTAACTGCGCCCCAAATGCGCCCTAACTGCGCCCTATCAGTACAACATTCATGCTATTATTTTGAGAGTGCGCCCTAATCGCGCCCCAACTGCGCCTTTTCTGCGCCCCAACTGCGACTTATCTGCGCCCCAACTGGGCCCTATTCTCTAATAGGGCACATATAAGGCGCAATTAAAATATTTGGAACGCGCCCTAATTTGTGCCCTAGCCTTATTGAGTCTAATGGCAAAATTGGGGGCGCAGATAGGGCGCGCGCCCCAATTGCGCCCTAGCTGTCTCAATTCATGCACCTTAAAGGTCAACCCAAACGCTCTGAGGTCAAAAATATAAAAAAATAGTCCTTTCGATTCTGAAAATAATGATATTTTTTTCATAATTTTGTGCAGTCTGGTTGGGGAGATATTGCCGTTTGAAAGGTGAAAATCGCTCTCCTGTCAATTCCAGCTGTGACGTCACGGAGGGAAGCCGTCTTGTATTCTCTATGTTAAAGACGTATACCACAGTCGTAAGTAGCTGCTGATTTCTGGAGATTTTCGGAGTATCGGGGCATCATTTGTTAAATATGCCGCGACGTTGTGTAGTGGGAGGTTGCAGTTTTACTACAGATGACGGTGTTAGTATTCATTTGTGGCCTAAAGACGAGAAAATCGCTGCAAATTGGACGAAATTTGTACGCAACACGAGGGTGTGGAAAGCAACAGGGTCCGAGCCAGTACTCGTATAATTTGATCGGCACATTTTGACAGAAAGACATCATTCGAGGACCTCCACAGCGTAGCAGTTGAATTCGGGTACAAACCAAAACTGAAGAGAACAGCTATTCCAACTATCAAACCTAAGAACAATCAGAATGTGACGGCAAAGAAATCGGACAAGGAGAATCTATCACGGACATCGGCTGAACGAACCTAGCCTGCAAGCGAGGCCTCGGGCAGGGAGACGGCTGTACATGCCCTGCTCGCTCTCACGTGGCATTTGTTGCTTGAGCACCTACAGGTTAGACTGGATGAGTCTCTATTTCATATATACTATTTAATAATAATAAAATGATCTTTCATAAATATATATACGTTTGATAAGTAAATAAATAAAAGAAATAAAAAGTCGTACAGTGATCGGGCAAACCGGTCGCCTTTTAATGTTTTTTTTTCTGAACACCAATTGGAGTGAATGGCTGTAGTTCTAGAAGTGATAATAATACTTTCATAATCCCTTGACATTTGAGATTGTGGGAATATCATTCGATTTCAATTTAATTGAGGTAATTTGTCGAAAATTGAGCAAATGTGAATGCCGATCCACTCACCACGGCTTACTTTTCGCCATGACTGTCCAAAGTTTTTTTATCAAACTATGTAATTCTGAAATTGGTATTTCATAGGGATTATGGGAAAACAAACAAAATTCAAATCGGACGTATATCAGTAGAGTTATCAACAGTTTACTGTCCATACTGCCGAATTCCGGAGTTTATCCCCTCGAAAAGGCCGCCTTGGTCAGTAACAACAACAACAACACAGACGTGTTCGTTCTTTACATCACAGAATCGTTCTACATTCAATACAGTTTGAAATATATGGACATTTGGTCTTATAGATGACGATAATAAGGTTTCCAGTCAAATTGCATACCAATCTGTATTCAACAAACGACCTCTCCGAATCCTGTCGTCGTCGAGTTCCACGTTGTCAGAATGGTTGTCACTGTCAGAATCAGAGCCGTACGGCTCAAATTGATAGGGCTGAATTCCGCCGTTGGTCTTCAAACAACTGTTAATTTGCCCGTCATCATCCTCCTCTATGTCTATTTCATCTTCTTGGCGAAAAATATTTCCATCTAAGGAGCTGATATCGCACGAATCGACATCTGAATCGGAGCTCTGACTGCACTCGCTTTCCATGTTATCCGCTGTTTTTTCTCAGGCAAATGCCCTGCGTGACGTCATCAACCCAGCTGTGAAAATGTGAAAAAGCCCACTTTGCTCCCATATTACGTGTGTTTCTGATCAGATTAGAATTTTTTCAATATTTTTTTCATACAAAGTGAAGTATGAACTATGATTTTTAAGGATTTTTAGACCCAACACAATTCCGTTTGGGTTGACCTTTAAATGCGCCCTATTTCCGTGAGTGTATTATCCTGGACAGTGATCACACTTTGTCTTTAACAATGTTTCAGTCATATCACATGCCTATTTGTGCCAGAACATGAGAGTGCTTACAGTCCCTATTATCCTGGACATTGATCAGCCCAGCCAGTACAGCACCCGGTCCCCCATCCAAGTATTGACCGGGCTCAACGTTGCTTAACTTCAGTAATCTGACGAGAACCGGTGTGCCCAACGTGATACGCAGTCATATAAATGGAGAAAACAATTAATATACTGCAAGATTGGAGCTTTGGAGCTTCAGATCCAGGAGCTTGGTCGCTGGGCCTTAGTTTTCCTGTAATTTATGACACAGTCCCAGCAGTGGATTATTTTAAGTGATATATTCTACTGATATAGCTATAGAGTTGGGTTGACCTTTCTGTTTATCAAGGTGCTGGGGCAACTTGACATAAACTTGATATTTAATGTGCAGCTTTGAAGCCTTCACAGGGTAAGGCAGTATTTATGCAATTTCACTCCACAAATTGATATATTCAGATTTACATGGAGTGGATTATCTTGGGGAACTTGGAAAACAGAATAAACAGGAAGGGGGGATATCGTTTGTATTAACTGTCTCTGTACCGTATCGTACTGTACCGATAGGAATATAGTTCAGTAATTCTTGTCGTTGGCAAACAAAATTAAAGACTTTCTAGATAAATATATTTTCATCATATTATATCTTGTTCGAAAGCTTGGAGTATAATCTTTGAAACTATGTAGGCGCTGATAAGTCTATATTCCTTCATTCGTGTTCATGACAGTGTTGATACCAGCTTGGAACTGTTAAAAATGCCAGTACAGAGGGAGTTAAACACTAATCATTTTCTATGATCATCTTGATCAAACACACCATTGGAAATCATAATATCTCAGGGCAATGCTGGAGCAGTAAAATTCAGACTATTTCCCTCTGCATCCCTACATCGCATGGATGAAAAAAATGAATAGAATTAATCACATAATAAAATATGCCTCTTAAACAACCATGCAGATGTGTATCATATCTGGGAGTTTTGGGTCTGGGAGCTTTTGAACTTTGGAAGTAGGGCTTGGGGGAGCTGGAGCTTGAAACTTCGGAGGGGGAGCTTGGGGGAACTGGAGCTTGGAACTGCAAAGCTGGAACCTGGAACTTGGGAACTTGGAACTAGGGAACTTGGGAAACTTGAAACTTGAACTAGGGTGTCCCTATGATACCATCGAAACCTCTGTTTTCAGTATGTTTGATTTACTCAAGGCGAAAATTAGTCTACAATTGACTTCTTTTGCAGTAGATCACCACATTACACGTCTTCGTCTAACACAATTGATAAAACGAGCCTAATCAGATACACCATCGCGTTGAATATTGCGTTTATATGTGCAAACGGCAATCTTGGACTTCTGGAAAAACTGGTTTCATCGGATTGTTTATTACATGTCCATGTAAGTAAGTAAATAACTCTTTGTCCAAATTATAAACTTCTCGCTAACAATAGAGTACCAATTGTCTAACAACACCAGTCTTTATTAGATATTACAGGCGCAGATTTCTAATTTGGGTGTTATTTATCAACCTGTCTTTTCGCAAAGTACACCAGATTTATATATGGGAAAGAAAACATACTCATTTAATTACCTCCTGACTTTGTTGTTAACAATGAATTCACTTGTTTACAAACATACCGCCTACGCTCTTATGTTCCCTGATTTATGTTGTTTTCGGGAAATCGTGAGTTATTGCTCATACGCGACCAGTCCACGCGTCCCGCCACCAACAAGAGGTACTAATAGCGACTTTTCACATGTAAATTGATTGATTGTAGCCCATCACTGAAAAAAATAAATCCGTAAAATTTAAGGAATATTCCCCGACTATTACACCAGCGGAAATTTCTTAAAATTCAATAAGGAATATTCCGTAGCATGTTAATTTCTTAGCATGGTAACGAATATTCCTTAGTTATGTTGAGGAATATTTCGCTGGTGTAATAGTCGGGGAATATTCCTCAAATTTTTAAGGAATTTTGTTCTGTGCATATTCTCTTCGAACTACATCTCTATATATCTCGTTAACCCGAGTGTTGAAGCATTGTACAGACGATGACAACAGATGTTTGTGATCTACAGCTGTACATCCGCGTTTTGAAGCATTGTGCGGATGATGTCCATGATGACAGATGTTGGTGATCTACAGCCCTTTATCTTATACATCTGCGTTTTGAAGCATTGTGCGGTTGATGTTCATGATGATAGTTGTTGGTGATCTACAGCCCTTTATCTTATACATACGGGATTTGAAGCATTGTGTGGATGATGTTCATGATGGCAGATGTTGGTGAGCTACAGCCCTATCTTATACATACGAGATTTGAAGCATTGTACGGATGATCTTCATGATGACAGATGTTGGTGATCTACAGCCCTATATCTTATACATACGAGATTTGAAGCATTGTGCGGATGATGTTCTTGATGGCAGATGTTGGTGATCTACAGCCCTATCTTATACATACGAGATTTGAACCATTGTGCGGATGATGTTCATGATGCCAGATGTTGGTGATCTACAGCCCTATCTTATACATCCGAGTTTTGAAGCATTGTGCGGATGATTTTCATGATGGCAGATGTTGGTGATCTACAGCCCTATCTTATACATCCGCGTTTTGAAGCATTGTGCGGATGATGTTCATGATGACAGATGTTGGTGATCTACAGTCCTATATATCTTATACATACGAGATTTGAAGCATTGTGCGGATGATGTTCATGATGGCAGATGTTGGTGATCTACAGTCCTATCTTATACATCCGAGTTTTGAAGCATTGTGCGGATGATGTTCACGATGGCGAATGTAGGTAATCTACAGCCCTATCTTATACATCCGCGTTTTGAAGCATTGTGCGGATGATGTTCGTGATGACAGATGTTGTTGATCTACAGCCCTATATCTTATACATACGAGATTTGAAGCATTGTGCGGATGATGTTCTTGATGGCAGATGTTGGTTATAGCCCTATCGTATACATACGAGATTTGAAGCATTGTGCGGATGATGTTCATGATGGCAGATGTTGGTGATCTACAGCACTTATCTTATGCATCCGAGTTTTGAAGCATTGTGCGGATGATTTTCATGATGGCAGATGTTGGTGATCTACAGCCCTATCTTATACATCCGCGTTTTGAAGCATTGTGCGGATGATGTTCATGATGACAGATGTTGGTGATCTACAGTCCTATATATCTTATACATACGAGATTTGAAGCATTGTGCGGATGATGTTCATGATGGCAGATGTTGGTGATCTACAGTCCTATCTTATACATCCGAGTTTTGAAGCATTTTGCGGATGATGTTCACGATGACAAATGTAGGTAATCTACAGCCCTATCTTATACATCCGAGTTTTGAAGCAATGTGCGGATGATGTTCACGATGGTAGATGTTTTTGATCTACAGCCCTATCTTATACATCCGAGTTTTGAAGCATTGTGCGGATGATGTTTACGATGGCAGATGTTGGTGATCTACATCCCTATCTTACATGCGAGATTTGAAGCATTGTGCGGATGATGTTCATGATGACAGTTGTTGGTGATCTACAGTCCTATCTTATACATCCGCGTTTTGAAGCATTGTGCGGATGATGTTCATGATGACAGATGTTGGTGATCTACAGCCCTATCTTATACATCCGCGTTTTGACGCATTGTACGGATGATGTTCATGATGACAGATGTTGGTGATCTACAGTCCTATCTTATACATACGAGATTTGAAGCATTGTGTGGATGATGTTCATGGTGACAGATGTTGGTGACCTACAGCCCTATATCTTATACATCCGAGTTTTGAAGCATTGTGCGGATGAGGTTCATGATGACAGATGTTGGTGATCTACAGCCCTATATCTTCTACATCCGTGTTTTGAAGCATTGTGCGAATGATGTTCATGATGACAGATGTTGGTGATCTACAGCCCTTTATATTATACATACGAGATTTGAAGCATTGTGTGGATGATGTTCTTGATGGCAGAGGTTGGTGATCTACAGTCCTATCTTATACATACGAGATTTGAAGCATTGTGCGGATGATGTTCATGATGACAGATGTTGGTGATCTACAGTCCTATCTTATACATCCGCGTTTTGAAGCATTGTGTGGATGATGTTCTTGATGGCAGATGTTGGTGATCTAAGTCATATATTATACATACGAGATTTGAAGCATTGTGCGGATGATGTTCATGATGACAGATGTTGGTGATCTACAGTCCTATCTTATACATCCGCGTTTTGAAGCATTGTGCGGATGATGTTCATGATGACAGATGTTGGTGATTTACAGTCCTATCTTATACATCCGAGTTTTGAAGCATTGTGCGAATGATGTTCATGATGACAGATGTTGGTGATCTACAGTCCTATCTTATACATACGAGATTTGAAGCATTGTGCGGATGATGTTCATGATGACAGATGTTGGTGATCTACAGTCCTATCTTATAAATCCGAGATTTTAAGCATTGTGTGGATGATGTTCTTGATTGCAGATGTTGGTGATCTACAGTCCTAACTTATACATACGAGATTTGAAGCATTGTGCGGATGATGTTCATGATGACAGATGTTGGTGATCTACAATCCTATCTTACGTACGAGAATTGAAGCATTGTGCGGATGATGTTCTTGATGGCAGATGTTGGTGATCTACAGCACTATCTTATACATCCGAGTTTTGAGGCATTGTGCGGATGATTTTCATGATGGCAGATGTTGGTGATCTACAGCCCTATCTTATACATCCGCGTTTTGAAGCATTGTGCGGATGATGTTCATGATGACAGATGTTGGTGATCTACAGCCCTATCTTATACATCCGCGTTTTGAATCATTGTACGGCTGATGTTCATGATAACAGATGTTGGTGATCTACAGCCCTATCTTATACATCCGCGTTTTGAAGCATTGTACGGATGATCTTCATGATGACAGATGTTGGTGTTCTACAGCCCTATATCTTATACATACGAGATTTGAAGCATTGTGCGGATGATGTTCTTGATGGCAGATGTTGGTGATCTACAGCCCTATCTTATACATACGAGATTTGAACCATTGTGCGGATGATGTTCATGATGCCAGATGTTGGTGATCTACAGCCCTATCTTATACATCCGAGTTTTGAAGCATTGTGCGGATGATTTTCATGATGGCAGATGTTGGTGATCTACAGCCCTATCTTATACATCCGCGTTTTGAAGCATTGTGCGGATGATGTTCATGATGACAGATGTTGGTGATCTACAGTCCTATATATCTTATACATACGAGATTTGAAGCATTGTGCGGATGATGTTCATGATGGCAGATGTTGGTGATCTACAGTCCTATCTTATACATCCGAGTTTTGAAGCATTGTGCGGATGATGTTCACGATGGCGAATGTAGGTAATCTACAGCCCTATCTTATACATCCGCGTTTTGAAGCATTGTGCGGATGATGTTCGTGATGACAGATGTTGTTGATCTACAGCCCTATATCTTATACATACGAGATTTGAAGCATTGTGCGGATGATGTTCTTGATGGCAGATGTTGGTTATAGCCCTATCGTATACATACGAGATTTGAAGCATTGTGCGGATGATGTTCGTGATGGCAGATGTTGGTGATCTACAGCACTTATCTTATGCATCCGAGTTTTGAAGCATTGTGCGGATGATTTTCATGATGGCAGATGTTGGTGATCTACAGCCCTATCTTATACATCCGCGTTTTGAAGCATTGTGCGGATGATGTTCATGATGACAGATGTTGGTGATCTACAGTCCTATATATCTTATACATACGAGATTTGAAGCATTGTGCGGATGATGTTCATGATGGCAGATGTTGGTGATCTACAGTCCTATCTTATACATCCGAGTTTTGAAGCATTTTGCGGATGATGTTCACGATGACAAATGTAGGTAATCTACAGCCCTATCTTATACATCCGAGTTTTGAAGCAATGTGCGGATGATGTTCACGATGGTAGATGTTTTTGATCTACAGCCCTATCTTATACATCCGAGTTTTGAAGCATTGTGCGGATGATGTTTACGATGGCAGATGTTGGTGATCTACAGCCCTATCTTACATGCGAGATTTGAAGCATTGTGCGGATGATGTTCATGATGACAGTTGTTGGTGATCTACAGCCCTATCTTATACATCCGCGTTTTGAAGCATTGTGCGGATGATGTTCATGATGACAGATGTTGGTGATCTACAGCCCTATCTTATACATCCGCGTTTTGACGCATTGTACGGATGATGTTCATGATGACAGATGTTGGTGATCTACAGTCCTATCTTATACATACGAGATTTGAAGCATTGTGTGGATGATGTTCATGGTGACAGATGTTGGTGACCTACAGCCCTATATCTTATACATCCGAGTTTTGAAGCATTGTGCGGATGAGGTTCATGATGACAGATGTTGGTGATCTACAGCCCTATGTCTTCTACATCCGTGTTTTGAAGCATTGTGCGAATGATGTTCATGATGACAGATGTTGGTGATCTCCAGCCCTTTATATTATACATACGAGATTTGAAGCATTGTGTGGATGATGTTCTTGATGGCAGAGGTTGGTGATCTACAGCCCTTTATCTTATACATACGAGATTTGAAGCATTGTGTGGATGATGTTCTTGATGGCAGATGTTGGTGATCTACAGCCCTATCTTATACATCCGAGTTTTGACGCATTATGCGGATGATTTTCATGATGGCAGATGTTGGTGATCTACAGCCCTATCTTATACATACGAGATTTGAAGCATTGTGCGGATGATGTTCATGATGGAAGATATTGGTGATCTACAGTCCTATCTTATACATCCGAGTTTTGAAGCATTTTGCGGATGATGTTCACGATGGCAAATGTAGGTAATCTACAGCCCTATCTTATACATCCGAGTTTTGAAGCAATGTGCGGATGATGTTCACGATGGCAGATGTTTTTGATCTACAGCACTACCTTATACATCCGAGTTTTGAAGCATTGTGCGGATGATATTCATGATGGCAGATGTTTGTGATCTACAGCTCTACATCCGCGTTTTGAAGCATTGTACGGATGATGTTTACGATGGCAGATGTTGGTGATCTACAGCCCCCTCTTACATGCGAGATTTGAAGCATTGTGCGGATGATGTTCATGATGACAGTTTTTGGTGATCTACAGCCCTATCTTATACATCCGTGTTTTGAAGCATTGTGCGTATGATGTTCATGATGACAGATGTTGGTGATCTACAGCCCTATCTTATACATCCGCGTTTTGAAGCATTGTACGGATGATGTTCATGATGACAGATGTTGGTGATCTACAGTCCTATCTTATACATACGAGATTTGAAGCATTGTGCGGATGATGTTTACGATGGCAGATGTTGGTGATCTACAGCCCTACCTTACATGCGAGATTTGAAGCATTGTGCGGATGATGTTCATGATGACAGTTGTTGGTGATCTACAGCCCTATCTTATACATCCGCGTTTTGAAGCATTGTGCGGATGATGTTCGTGATGACAGATGTTGGTGATCTACAGCCCTATCTTATACATCCGCGTTTTGACGCATTGTACGGATGATGTTCATGATGACAGATGTTGGTGATCTACAGTCCTATCTTATACATACGAGATTTGAAGCATTGTGTGGATGATGTTCATGGTGACAGATGTTGGTGACCTACAGCCCTATATCTTATACATCCGAGTTTTGAAGCATTGTGCGGATGAGGTTCATGATGACAGATGTTGGTGATCTACAGCCCTATATCTTCTACATCCGTGTTTTGAAGCATTGTGCGAATGATGTTCATGATGACAGATGTTGGTGATCTACAGCCCTTTATATTATACATACGAGATTTGAAGCATTGTGTGGATGATGTTCTTGATGGCAGAGGTTGGTGATCTACAGTCCTATCTTATACATACGAGATTTGAAGCATTGTGCGGATGATGTTCATGATGACAGATGTTGGTGATCTACAGTCCTATCTTATACATCCGCGTTTTGAAGCATTGTGTGGATGATGTTCTTGATGGCAGATGTTGGTGATCTAAGTCATATATTATACATACGAGATTTGAAGCATTGTGCGGATGATGTTCATGATGACAGATGTTGGTTATCTACAGTCCTATCTTATACATCCGCGTTTTGAAGCATTGTGCGGATGATGTTCATGATGACAGATGTTGGTGATTTACAGTCCTATCTTACACATCCGAGTTTTGAAGCATTGTGCGAATGATGTTCATGATGACAGATGTTGGTGATCTACAGTCCTATCTTATACATACGAGATTTGGAGCATTGTGCGGATGATGTTCATGATGACAGATGTTGGTGATCTACAGTCCTATCTTATAAATCCGAGATTTGAAGCATTGTGTGGATGATGTTCTTGATTGCAGATGTTGGTGATCTACAGTCCTAACTTATACATACGAGATTTGAAGCATTGTGCGGATGATGTTCATGATGACAGATGTTGGTGATCTACAATCCTATCTTACATACGAGAATTGAAGCATTGTGCGGATGATGTTCTTGATGGCAGATGTTGGTGATCTACAGCACTATCTTATACATCCGAGTTTTGAGGCATTGTGCGGATGATTTTCATGATGGCAGATGTTGGTGATCTACAGCCCTATCTTATACATCCGCGTTTTGAAGCATTGTGCGGATGATGTTCATGATGACAGATGTTGGTGATCTACAGCCCTATCTTATACATCCGCGTTTTGAAGCATTGTACGGCTGATGTTCATGATAACAGATGTTGGTGATCTACAGCCCTATCTTATACATCCGCGTTTTGAAGCATTGTACGGATGATCTTCATGATGACAGATGTTGGTGATCTACAGCCCTATATCTTATACATACGAGATTTGAAGCATTGTGCGGATGATGTTCTTGATGGCAGATGTTGGTGATCTACAGCCCTATCTTATACATACGAGATTTGAACCATTGTGCGGATGATGTTCATGATGCCAGATGTTGGTGATCTACAGCCCTATCTTATACATCCGAGTTTTGAAGCATTGTGCGGATGATTTTCATGATGGCAGATGTTGGTGATCTACAGCCCTATCTTATACATCCGCGTTTTGAAGCATTGTGCGGATGATGTTCATGATGACAGATGTTGGTGATCTACAGTCCTATATATCTTGTACATACGAGATTTGAAGCATTGTGCGGATGATGTTCATGATGGCAGATGTTGGTGATCTACAGTCCTATCTTATACATCCGAGTTTTGAAGCATTGTGCGGATGATGTTCACGATGGCGAATGTAGGTAATCTACAGCCCTATCTTATACATCCGCGTTTTGAAGCATTGTGCGGATGATGTTCGTGATGACAGATGTTGTTGATCTACAGCCCTATATCTTATACATACGAGATTTGAAGCATTGTGCGGATGATGTTCTTGATGGCAGATGTTGGTTATAGCCCTATCGTATACATACGAGATTTGAAGCATTGTGCGGATGATGTTCATGATGGCAGATGTTGGTGATCTACAGCACTTATCTTATGCATCCGAGTTTTGAAGCATTGTGCGGATGATTTTCATGATGGCAGATGTTGGTGATCTACAGCCCTATCTTATACATCCGCGTTTTGAAGCATTGTGCGGATGATGTTCATGATGACAGATGTTGGTGATCTACAGTCCTATATATCTTATACATACGAGATTTGAAGCATTGTGCGGATGATGTTCATGATGGCAGATGTTGGTGATCTACAGTCCTATCTTATACATCCGAGTTTTGAAGCATTTTGCGGATGATGTTCACGATGACAAATGTAGGTAATCTACAGCCCTATCTTATACATCTGAGTTTTGAAGCAATGTGCGGATGATGTTCACGATGGTAGATGTTTTTGATCTACAGCCCTATCTTATACATCCGAGTTTTGAAGCATTGTGCGGATGATGTTTACGATGGCAGATGTTGGTGATCTACAGCCCTATCTTACATGCGAGATTTGAAGCATTGTGCGGATGATGTTCATGATGACAGTTGTTGGTGATCTACAGCCCTATCTTATACATCCGCGTTTTGAAGCTTTGTGCGGATGATGTTCATGATGACAGATGTTGGTGATCTACAGCCCTATCTTATACATCCGCGTTTTGACGCATTGTACGGATGATGTTCATGATGACAGATGTTGGTGATCTACAGTCCTATCTTATACATACGAGATTTGAAGCATTGTGTGGATGATGTTCATGGTGACAGATGTTGGTGACCTACAGCCCTATATCTTATACATCCGAGTTTTGAAGCATTGTGCGGATGAGGTTCATGATGACAGATGTTGGTGATCTACAGCCCTATATCTTCTACATCCATGTTTTGAAGCATTGTGCGAGTGATGTTCATGATGACAGATGTTGGTGATCTACAGCCCTTTATATTATACATACGAGATTTGAAGCATTGTGTGGATGATGTTCTTGATGGCAGAGGTTGGTGATCTACAGTCCTATCTTATACATACGAGATTTGAAGCATTGTGCGGATGATGTTCATGATGACAGATGTTGGTGATCTACAGTCCTATCTTATACATCCGCGTTTTGAAGCATTGTGTGGATGATGTTCTTGATGGCAGATGATGGTGATCTAAGTCATATATTATACATACGAGATTTGAAGCATTGTGCGGATGATGTTCATGATGACAGATGTTGGTGATCTATAGTCCTATCCTATACATCCGCGTTTTGAAGCATTGTGCGGATCATGTTCATGATGACAGATGTTGGTGATTTACAGTCCTATCTTATACATCCGAGTTTTGAAGCATTGTGCGAATGATGTTCATGATGACAGATGTTGGTGATCTACAGTCCTATCTTATACATACGAGATTTGAAGCATTGTGCGGATGATGTTCATGATGACAGATGTTGGTGATCTACAGTCCTATCTTATAAATCCGAGATTTGAAGCATTGTGTGGATGATGTTCTTGATTGCAGATGTTGGTGATCTACAGTCCTAACTTATACACACGAGATTTGAAGCATTGTGCGGATGATGTTCATGATGACAGATGTTGGTGATCTACAATCCTATCTTACGTACGAGAATTGAAGCATTGTGCGGATGATGTTCTTGATGGCAGATGTTGGTGATCTACAGCACTATCTAATACATCCGAGTTTTGAGGCATTGTGCGGATGATTTTCATGATGGCAGATGTTGGTGATCTACAGTCCTATCTTATACATCCGAGTTTTGAAGCATTTTGCGGATGATGTTCACGATGGCAAATGTAGGTAATATACAGCCCTATCTTATACATCCGAGTTTTGAAGCAATGTGCGGATGATGTTCATGATGGCAGATGTTTTTGATCTACAGCACTACCTTATACATCCGAGTTTTGAAGCATTGTGCGGATGATGTTCATGATGGCAGATGTTTGTGATCTACTGCTCTACATCCGCGTTTTGAAGCATTGTACGGATGATGTTTACGATGGCAGATGTTGGTGATCTACAGCCCTATCTTACATGCGAGATTTGAAGCATTGTGCGGATGATGTTCATGATGACAGTTGTTGGTGATCTACAGCCCTATCTTATACATCCGTGTTTTGAAGGATTGTGCGTATAATGTTCATGATGACAGATGTTGGTGATCTACAGCCCTATCTTATACATCCGCGTTTTGAAGCATTGTACGGATGATGTTCATGATGACAGATGTTGGTGATCTACAGTCCTATCTTATACATACGAGATTTGAAGCATTGTGTGGATGATGTTCTTGATGGCAGATGTTGGTAATCTACAGCCCTTTATCTTATACATACGAGATTTGAAGCATTGTGCGGATGATGTTCATGGTGACAGATGTTGGTGACCTACAGCCCTATATCTTATACATCCGAGTTTTGAAGCATTTTGCGGATGAGGTTCATGATGACAGATGTTGGTGATCTACAGCCCTATATCTTATACATCCGAGTTTTGAAGCATTGTGCGAATGGTGTTCATGATGACAGATGTTGGTGATCTACAGCCCTTTATATTATACATACGAGATTTGAAGCATTGTGTGGATGATGTTCTTGATGGCAGATGTTGGTGATCTAAGTCATATCTTATACATACGAGATTTGAAGCATTGTGCGGATGATGTTCATGATGACAGATGTTGGGGATTTACAGTCCTATCTTATACATCCGAGTTTTGAAGCATTGTGCAAATGATGTTCATGATGACAGATGTTGGTGATCTACAGTCCTATCTTATACATACGAGATTTGAAGCATTGTGCGGATGATGTTCATGATGACAGATGTTGCTGATCTACAGTCCTATCTTATACATCCGAGATTTGAAGCATTGTGTGGATGATGTTCTTGATGGCAGATGTTGGTGATCTACAGTCCTAACTTATACATACGAGATTTGAAGCATTTTGCGGATGATGTTTTTATGATGCCAAATGTTGGTGATCTACAGTCCTATCTTACGTACGAGAATTGAAGCATTGTGCGGATGATGTTCTTGATGGCAGATGTTGGTGATCTACAGCCCTTTATCTTATACATACGAGATTTGAAGCATTTTGCGGATGATGTTCTTGATGGCAGATGTTGGTGATCTACAGCCCTTTATCTTATACATACGAGATTTGAAGCATTGTGTGGATGATGTTCTTGATGGCAGATGTTGGTGATCTACAGCCCTATCTTATACATTCGGGATTTGAGGCATTGTGCGGATGATGTTCATGATGGCAGATGTTTGTGATCTACATCCCTATCTTATACATCTGCGTTTTGAAGCCTTGTACGGATGATGTTCACGATGGCAGACGTTGGTGATCTACAGCCCTATCTTACATACGAGATTTGAAGTATTGTGCGGATGATGTTCATGATGCCAGATGTTGGTGACCTACAGCCCTATATCTTATACATCCGAGTTTTGAAGCATTGTGCGGATGAGGTTCACGATGGCAGATGTTGGTGACCTACAGCCCTATATCTTATACATCCGAGTTTTGAAGCATTGTGCGAATGATGTTCATGATGACAGATGTTGGTGATCTACAGCCCTTTATATTATACATACGAGATTTGAAGCATTGTGTGGATGATATTCTTGATGGCAGATGTTGGTGATCTACAGTCCTATCTTATACATACGAGATTTGAAGCATTGTGCGGATGATGTTCATGATGACAGATGTTGATGATTTACAGTCCTATCTGATACATCCGAGTTTTGAAGCATTTTGCGAATGATGTTCATGATGACAGATGTCGGTGATCTACAGTCCTATCTTATACATCCGCGTTTTGACGCATTGTACGGATGATGTTCATGATGACAGATGTTGGTGATCTACAGTCCTATCTTATACATACGAGATTTGAAGCATTGTGTGGATGATGTTCATGATGACAGATGTTGGTGATCTACATTCCTATCTTACGTACGAGAATTGAAGCATTGTGCGGATGATGTTCTTGATGGCAGATTTTGGTGATCTACAGCCCTTTATCTTATACATACGAGATTTGAAGCATTGTGTGGATGATGTTCTTGATGGCAGATGTTGGTGATCTACAGCCCTATCTTATACATCCGAGTTTTGACGCATTATGCGGATGATTTTCATGATGGCAGATGTTGGTGATCTACAGCCCTATCTTATACATACGAGATTTGAAGCATTGTGCGGATGATGTTCATGATGGAAGATATTGGTGATCTACAGTCCTATCTTATACATCCGAGTTTTGAAGCATTTTGCGGATGATGTTCACGATGGCAAATGTAGGTAATCTACAGCCCTATCTTATACATCCGAGTTTTGAAGCAATGTGCGGATGATGTTCACGATGGCAGATGTTTTTGATCTACAGCACTACCTTATACATCCGAGTTTTGAAGCATTGTGCGGATGATATTCATGATGGCAGATGTTTGTGATCTACAGCTCTACATCCGCGTTTTGAAGCATTGTACGGATGATGTTTACGATGGCAGATGTTGGTGATCTACAGCCCCCTCTTACATGCGAGATTTGAAGCATTGTGCGGATGATGTTCATGATGACAGTTGTTGGTGATCTACAGCCCTATCTTATACATCCGTGTTTTGAAGCATTGTGCGTATGATGTTCATGATGACAGATGTTGGTGATCTACAGCCCTATCTTATACATCCGCGTTTTGAAGCATTGTACGGATGATGTTCATGATGACAGATGTTGGTGATCTACAGTCCTATCTTATACATACGAGATTTGAAGCATTGTGTGGATTATGTTCCTGATGGCAGATGTTGGTAATCTACAGCCCTTTATCTTATACATACGAGATTTGAAGCATTGTGCGGATGATGTTCATGGTGACAGATGTTGGTGACCTACAGCCCTATATCTTATCCATCCGAGTTTTGAAGCATTTTGCGGATGAGGTTCATGATGACAGATGTTGGTGATCTACAGCCCTATATCTTATACATCCGAGTTTTGAAGCATTGTGCGAATGATGTTCATGATGACAGATGTTGGTGATCTACAGCCCTATCTTATACATCCGCGTTTTGAAGCATTGTGCGGATGATGTTCATGATGACAGATGTTAGTGATCTACAGTCCTATATATCTGATACATACGAGATCTGAAGCATTGTGCGGATGATGTTCCTGATGGAAGATGTTGGTGATCTACAGTCCTATCTTATACATCCGAGTTTTGAAGCATTTTGCGGATGATGTTCACGATGGCAAATGTAGGTAATATACAGCCCTATCTTATACATCCGAGTTTTGAAGCAATGTGCGGATGATGTTCATGATGGCAGATGTTTTTGATCTACAGCACTACCTTATACATCCGAGTTTTGAAGCATTGTGCGGATGATATTCATGATGGCAGATGTTTGTGATCTACAGCTCTACATCCGCGTTTTGAAGCATTGTACGGATGATGTTTACGATGGCAGATGTTGGTGATCTACAGCCCTATCTTACATGCGAGATTTGAAGCATTGTGCGGATGATGTTCATGATGACAGTTGTTGGTGATCTACAGCCCTATCTTATACATCCGTGTTTTGAAGGATTGTGCGTATAATGTTCATGATGACAGATGTTGGTGATCTACAGCCCTATCTTATACATCCGCGTTTTGAAGCATTGTACGGATGATGTTCATGATGACAGATGTTGGTGATCTACAGTCCTATCTTATACATACGAGATTTGAAGCATTGTGTGGATGATGTTCTTGATGGCAGATGTTGGTAATCTACAGCCCTTTATCTTATACATACGAGATTTGAAGCATTGTGCGGATGATGTTCATGGTGACAGATGTTGGTGACCTACAGCCCTATATCTTATACATCCGAGTTTTGAAGCATTTTGCGGATGAGGTTCATGATGACAGATGTTGGTGATCTACAGCCCTATATCTTATACATCCGAGTTTTGAAGCATTGTGCGAATGGTGTTCATGATGACAGATGTTGGTGATCTACAGCCCTTTATATTATACATACGAGATTTGAAGCATTGTGTGGATGATGTTCTTGATGGCAGATGTTGGTGATCTAAGTCATATCTTATACATACGAGATTTGAAGCATTGTGCGGATGATGTTCATGATGACAGATGTTGGTGATTTACAGTCCTATCTTATACATCCGAGTTTTGAAGCATTGTGCAAATGATGTTCATGATGACAGATGTTGGTGATCTACAGTCCTATCTTATACATACGAGATTTGAAGCATTGTGCGGATGATGTTCATGATGACAGATGTTGCTGATCTACAGTCCTATCTTATACATCCGAGATTTGAAGCATTGTGTGGATGATGTTCTTGATGGCAGATGTTGGTGATCTACAGTCCTAACTTATACATACGAGATTTGAAGCATTTTGCGGATGATGTTTTTATGATGCCAAATGTTGGTGATCTACAGTCCTATCTTACGTACGAGAATTGAAGCATTGTGCGGATGATGTTCTTGATGGCAGATGTTGGTGATCTACAGCCCTTTATCTTATACATACGAGATTTGAAGCATTGTGCGGATGATGTTCTTGATGGCAGATGTTGGTGATCTACAGCCCTTTATCTTATACATACGAGATTTGAAGCATTGTGTGGATGATGTTCTTGATGGCAGATGTTGGTGATCTACAGCCCTATCTTATACATTCGGGATTTGAGGCATTGTGCGGATGATGTTCATGATGGCAGATGTTTGTGATCTACATCCCTATCTTATACATCTGCGTTTTGAAGCCTTGTACGGATGATGTTCACGATGGCAGATGTTGGTGATCTACAGCCCTATCTTACATACGAGATTTGAAGTATTGTGCGGATGATGTTCATGATGCCAGATGTTGGTGACCTACAGCCCTATATCTTATACATCCGAGTTTTGAAGCATTGTGCGGATGAGGTTCACGATGGCAGATGTTGGTGACCTACAGCCCTATATCTTATACATCCGAGTTTTGAAGCATTGTGCGAATGATGTTCATGATGACAGATGTTGGTGATCTACAGCCCTTTATATTATACATACGAGATTTGAAGCATTGTGTGGATGATATTCTTGATGGCAGATGTTGGTGATCTACAGTCCTATCTTATACATACGAGATTTGAAGCATTGTGCGGATGATGTTCATGATGACAGATGTTGATGATTTACAGTCCTATCTGATACATCCGAGTTTTGAAGCATTTTGCGAATGATGTTCATGATGACAGATGTTGGTGATCTACAGTCCTATCTTATACATCCGCGTTTTGACGCATTGTACGGATGATGTTCATGATGACAGATGTTGGTGATCTACAGTCCTATCTTATACATACGAGATTTGAAGCATTGTGTGGATGATGTTCATGATGACAGATGTTGGTGATCTACATTCCTATCTTACGTACGAGAATTGAAGCATTGTGCGGATGATGTTCTTGATGGCATATTTTGGTGATCTACAGCCCTTTATCTTATACATACGAGATTTGAAGCATTGTGTGGATGATGTTCTTGATGGCAGATGTTGGTGATCTACAGCCCTATCTTATACATCCGAGTTTTGACGCATTATGCGGATGATTTTCATGATGGCAGATGTTGGTGATCTACAGCCCTATCTTATACATACGAGATTTGAAGCATTGTGCGGATGATGTTCATGATGGAAGATATTGGTGATCTACAGTCCTATCTTATACATCCGAGTTTTGAAGCATTTTGCGGATGATGTTCACGATGGCAAATGTAGGTAATCTACAGCCCTATCTTATACATCCGAGTTTTGAAGCAATGTGCGGATGATGTTCATGATGGCAGATGTTTTTGATCTACAGCACTACCTTATACATCCGAGTTTTGAAGCATTGTGCGGATGATATTCATGATGGCAGATGTTTGTGATCTACAGCTCTACATCCGCGTTTTGAAGCATTGTACGGATGATGTTTACGATGGCAGATGTTGGTGATCTACAGCCCCCTCTTACATGCGAGATTTGAAGCATTGTGCGGATGATGTTCATGATGACAGTTTTTGGTGATCTACAGCCCTATCTTATACATCCGTGTTTTGAAGCATTGTGCGTATGATGTTCATGATGACAGATGTTGGTGATCTACAGCCCTATCTTATACATCCGCGTTTTGAAGCATTGTACGGATGATGTTCATGATGACAGATGTTGGTGATCTACAGTCCTATCTTATACATACGAGATTTGAAGCATTGTGCGGATGATGTTTACGATGGCAGATGTTGGTGATCTACAGCCCTACCTTACATGCGAGATTTGAAGCATTGTGCGGATGATGTTCATGATGACAGTTGTTGGTGATCTACAGCCCTATCTTATACATCCGCGTTTTGAAGCATTGTGCGGATGATGTTCGTGATGACAGATGTTGGTGATCTACAGCCCTATCTTATACATCCGCGTTTTGACGCATTGTACGGATGATGTTCATGATGACAGATGTTGGTGATCTACAGTCCTATCTTATACATACGAGATTTGAAGCATTGTGTGGATGATGTTCATGGTGACAGATGTTGGTGACCTACAGCCCTATATCTTATACATCCGAGTTTTGAAGCATTGTGCGGATGAGGTTCATGATGACAGATGTTGGTGATCTACAGCCCTATATCTTCTACATCCGTGTTTTGAAGCATTGTGCGAATGATGTTCATGATGACAGATGTTGGTGATCTACAGCCCTTTATATTATACATACGAGATTTGAAGCATTGTGTGGATGATGTTCTTGATGGCAGAGGTTGGTGATCTACAGTCCTATCTTATACATACGAGATTTGAAGCATTGTGCGGATGATGTTCATGATGACAGATGTTGGTGATCTACAGTCCTATCTTATACATCCGCGTTTTGAAGCATTGTGTGGATGATGTTCTTGATGGCAGATGTTGGTGATCTAAGTCATATATTATACATACGAGATTTGAAGCATTGTGCGGATGATGTTCATGATGACAGATGTTGGTTATCTACAGTCCTATCTTATACATCCGCGTTTTGAAGCATTGTGCGGATGATGTTCATGATGACAGATGTTGGTGATTTACAGTCCTATCTTATACATCCGAGTTTTGAAGCATTGTGCGAATGATGTTCATGATGACAGATGTTGGTGATCTACAGTCCTATCTTATACATACGAGATTTGGAGCATTGTGCGGATGATGTTCATGATGACAGATGTTGGTGATCTACAGTCCTATCTTATAAATCCGAGATTTGAAGCATTGTGTGGATGATGTTCTTGATTGCAGATGTTGGTGATCTACAGTCCTAACTTATACATACGAGATTTGAAGCATTGTGCGGATGATGTTCATGATGACAGATGTTGGTGATCTACAATCCTATCTTACATACGAGAATTGAAGCATTGTGCGGATGATGTTCTTGATGGCAGATGTTGGTGATCTACAGCACTATCTTATACATCCGAGTTTTGAGGCATTGTGCGGATGATTTTCATGATGGCAGATGTTGGTGATCTACAGCCCTATCTTATACATCCGCGTTTTGAAGCATTGTGCGGATGATGTTCATGATGACAGATGTTGGTGATCTACAGCCCTATCTTATACATCCGCGTTTTGAAGCATTGTACGGCTGATGTTCATGATAACAGATGTTGGTGATCTACAGCCCTATCTTATACATCCGCGTTTTGAAGCATTGTACGGATGATCTTCATGATGACAGATGTTGGTGATCTACAGCCCTATATCTTATACATACGAGATTTGAAGCATTGTGCGGATGATGTTCTTGATGGCAGATGTTGGTGATCTACAGCCCTATCTTATACATACGAGATTTGAACCATTGTGCGGATGATGTTCATGATGCCAGATGTTGGTGATCTACAGCCCTATCTTATACATCCGAGTTTTGAAGCATTGTGCGGATGATTTTCATGATGGCAGATGTTGGTGATCTACAGCCCTATCTTATACATCCGCGTTTTGAAGCATTGTGCGGATGATGTTCATGATGACAGATGTTGGTGATCTACAGTCCTATATATCTTGTACATACGAGATTTGAAGCATTGTGCGGATGATGTTCATGATGGCAGATGTTGGTGATCTACAGTCCTATCTTATACATCCGAGTTTTGAAGCATTGTGCGGATGATGTTCACGATGGCGAATGTAGGTAATCTACAGCCCTATCTTATACATCCGCGTTTTGAAGCATTGTGCGGATGATGTTCGTGATGACAGATGTTGTTGATCTACAGCCCTATATCTTATACATACGAGATTTGAAGCATTGTGCGGATGATGTTCTTGATGGCAGATGTTGGTTATAGCCCTATCGTATACATACGAGATTTGAAGCATTGTGCGGATGATGTTCATGATGGCAGATGTTGGTGATCTACAGCACTTATCTTATGCATCCGAGTTTTGAAGCATTGTGCGGATGATTTTCATGATGGCAGATGTTGGTGATCTACAGCCCTATCTTATACATCCGCGTTTTGAAGCATTGTGCGGATGATGTTCATGATGACAGATGTTGGTGATCTACAGTCCTATATATCTTATACATACGAGATTTGAAGCATTGTGCGGATGATGTTCATGATGGCAGATGTTGGTGATCTACAGTCCTATCTTATACATCCGAGTTTTGAAGCATTTTGCGGATGATGTTCACGATGACAAATGTAGGTAATCTACAGCCCTATCTTATACATCTGAGTTTTGAAGCAATGTGCGGATGATGTTCACGATGGTAGATGTTTTTGATCTACAGCCCTATCTTATACATCCGAGTTTTGAAGCATTGTGCGGATGATGTTTACGATGGCAGATGTTGGTGATCTACAGCCCTATCTTACATGCGAGATTTGAAGCATTGTGCGGATGATGTTCATGATGACAGTTGTTGGTGATCTACAGCCCTATCTTATACATCCGCGTTTTGAAGCATTGTGCGGATGATGTTCATGATGACAGATGTTGGTGATCTACAGCCCTATCTTATACATCCGCGTTTTGACGCATTGTACGGATGATGTTCATGATGACAGATGTTGGTGATCTACAGTCCTATCTTATACATACGAGATTTGAAGCATTGTGTGGATGATGTTCATGGTGACAGATGTTGGTGACCTACAGCCCTATATCTTATACATCCGAGTTTTGAAGCATTGTGCGGATGAGGTTCATGATGACAGATGTTGGTGATCTACAGCCCTATATCTTCTACATCCATGTTTTGAAGCATTGTGCGAGTGATGTTCATGATGACAGATGTTGGTGATCTACAGCCCTTTATATTATACATACGAGATTTGAAGCATTGTGTGGATGATGTTCTTGATGGCAGAGGTTGGTGATCTACAGTCCTATCTTATACATACGAGATTTGAAGCATTGTGCGGATGATGTTCATGATGACAGATGTTGGTGATCTACAGTCCTATCTTATACATCCGCGTTTTGAAGCATTGTGTGGATGATGTTCTTGATGGCAGATGATGGTGATCTAAGTCATATATTATACATACGAGATTTGAAGCATTGTGCGGATGATGTTCATGATGACAGATGTTGGTGATCTATAGTCCTATCCTATACATCCGCGTTTTGAAGCATTGTGCGGATCATGTTCATGATGACAGATGTTGGTGATTTACAGTCCTATCTTATACATCCGAGTTTTGAAGCATTGTGCGAATGATGTTCATGATGACAGATGTTGGTGATCTACAGTCCTATCTTATACATACGAGATTTGAAGCATTGTGCGGATGATGTTCATGATGACAGATGTTGGTGATCTACAGTCCTATCTTATAAATCCGAGATTTGAAGCATTGTGTGGATGATGTTCTTGATTGCAGATGTTGGTGATCTACAGTCCTAACTTATACACACGAGATTTGAAGCATTGTGCGGATGATGTTCATGATGACAGATGTTGGTGATCTACAATCCTATCTTACGTACGAGAATTGAAGCATTGTGCGGATGATGTTCTTGATGGCAGATGTTGGTGATCTACAGCACTATCTAATACATCCGAGTTTTGAGGCATTGTGCGGATGATTTTCATGATGGCAGATGTTGGTGATCTACAGTCCTATCTTATACATCCGAGTTTTGAAGCATTTTGCGGATGATGTTCACGATGGCAAATGTAGGTAATATACAGCCCTATCTTATACATCCGAGTTTTGAAGCAATGTGCGGATGATGTTCATGATGGCAGATGTTTTTGATCTACAGCACTACCTTATACATCCGAGTTTTGAAGCATTGTGCGGATGATGTTCATGATGGCAGATGTTTGTGATCTACAGCTCTACATCCGCGTTTTGAAGCATTGTACGGATGATGTTTACGATGGCAGATGTTGGTGATCTACAGCCCTATCTTACATGCGAGATTTGAAGCATTGTGCGGATGATGTTCATGATGACAGTTGTTGGTGATCTACAGCCCTATCTTATACATCCGTGTTTTGAAGGATTGTGCGTATAATGTTCATGATGACAGATGTTGGTGATCTACAGCCCTATCTTATACATCCGCGTTTTGAAGCATTGTACGGATGATGTTCATGATGACAGATGTTGGTGATCTACAGTCCTATCTTATACATACGAGATTTGAAGCATTGTGTGGATGATGTTCTTGATGGCAGATGTTGGTAATCTACAGCCCTTTATCTTATACATACGAGATTTGAAGCATTGTGCGGATGATGTTCATGGTGACAGATGTTGGTGACCTACAGCCCTATATCTTATACATCCGAGTTTTGAAGCATTTTGCGGATGAGGTTCATGATGACAGATGTTGGTGATCTACAGCCCTATATCTTATACATCCGAGTTTTGAAGCATTGTGCGAATGGTGTTCATGATGACAGATGTTGGTGATCTACAGCCCTTTATATTATACATACGAGATTTGAAGCATTGTGTGGATGATGTTCTTGATGGCAGATGTTGGTGATCTAAGTCATATCTTATACATACGAGATTTGAAGCATTGTGCGGATGATGTTCATGATGACAGATGTTGGGGATTTACAGTCCTATCTTATACATCCGAGTTTTGAAGCATTGTGCAAATGATGTTCATGATGACAGATGTTGGTGATCTACAGTCCTATCTTATACATACGAGATTTGAAGCATTGTGCGGATGATGTTCATGATGACAGATGTTGCTGATCTACAGTCCTATCTTATACATCCGAGATTTGAAGCATTGTGTGGATGATGTTCTTGATGGCAGATGTTGGTGATCTACAGTCCTAACTTATACATACGAGATTTGAAGCATTTTGCGGATGATGTTTTTATGATGCCAAATGTTGGTGATCTACAGTCCTATCTTACGTACGAGAATTGAAGCATTGTGCGGATGATGTTCTTGATGGCAGATGTTGGTGATCTACAGCCCTTTATCTTATACATACGAGATTTGAAGCATTGTGCGGATGATGTTCTTGATGGCAGATGTTGGTGATCTACAGCCCTTTATCTTATACATACGAGATTTGAAGCATTGTGTGGATGATGTTCTTGATGGCAGATGTTGGTGATCTACAGCCCTATCTTATACATTCGGGATTTGAGGCATTGTGCGGATGATGTTCATGATGGCAGATGTTTGTGATCTACATCCCTATCTTATACATCTGCGTTTTGAAGCCTTGTACGGATGATGTTCACGATGGCAGATGTTGGTGATCTACAGCCCTATCTTACATACGAGATTTGAAGTATTGTGCGGATGATGTTCATGATGCCAGATGTTGGTGACCTACAGCCCTATATCTTATACATCCGAGTTTTGAAGCATTGTGCGGATGAGGTTCACGATGGCAGATGTTGGTGACCTACAGCCCTATATCTTATACATCCGAGTTTTGAAGCATTGTGCGAATGATGTTCATGATGACAGATGTTGGTGATCTACAGCCCTTTATATTATACATACGAGATTTGAAGCATTGTGTGGATGATATTCTTGATGGCAGATGTTGGTGATCTACAGTCCTATCTTATACATACGAGATTTGAAGCATTGTGCGGATGATGTTCATGATGACAGATGTTGATGATTTACAGTCCTATCTGATACATCCGAGTTTTGAAGCATTTTGCGAATGATGTTCATGATGACAGATGTTGGTGATCTACAGTCCTATCTTATACATCCGCGTTTTGACGCATTGTACGGATGATGTTCATGATGACAGATGTTGGTGATCTACAGTCCTATCTTATACATACGAGATTTGAAGCATTGTGTGGATGATGTTCATGATGACAGATGTTGGTGATCTACATTCCTATCTTACGTACGAGAATTGAAGCATTGTGCGGATGATGTTCTTGATGGCAGATTTTGGTGATCTACAGCTCTTTATCTTATACATACGAGATTTGAAGCATTGTGTGGATGATGTTCTTGATGGCAGATGTTGGTGATCTACAGCCCTATCTTATACATCCGAGTTTTGACGCATTATGCGGATGATTTTCATGATGGCAGATGTTGGTGATCTACAGCCCTATCTTATACATACGAGATTTGAAGCATTGTGCGGATGATGTTCATGATGGAAGATATTGGTGATCTACAGTCCTATCTTATACATCCGAGTTTTGAAGCATTTTGCGGATGATGTTCACGATGGCAAATGTAGGTAATCTACAGCCCTATCTTATACATCCGAGTTTTGAAGCAATGTGCGGATGATGTTCACGATGGCAGATGTTTTTGATCTACAGCACTACCTTATACATCCGAGTTTTGAAGCATTGTGCGGATGATATTCATGATGGCAGATGTTTGTGATCTACAGCTCTACATCCGCGTTTTGAAGCATTGTACGGATGATGTTTACGATGGCAGATGTTGGTGATCTACAGCCCCCTCTTACATGCGAGATTTGAAGCATTGTGCGGATGATGTTCATGATGACAGTTGTTGGTGATCTACAGCCCTATCTTATACATCCGTGTTTTGAAGCATTGTGCGTATGATGTTCATGATGACAGATGTTGGTGATCTACAGCCCTATCTTATACATCCGCGTTTTGAAGCATTGTACGGATGATGTTCATGATGACAGATGTTGGTGATCTACAGTCCTATCTTATACATACGAGATTTGAAGCATTGTGTGGATTATGTTCCTGATGGCAGATGTTGGTAATCTACAGCCCTTTATCTTATACATACGAGATTTGAAGCATTGTGCGGATGATGTTCATGGTGACAGATGTTGGTGACCTACAGCCCTATATCTTATCCATCCGAGTTTTGAAGCATTTTGCGGATGAGGTTCATGATGACAGATGTTGGTGATCTACAGCCCTATATCTTATACATCCGAGTTTTGAAGCATTGTGCGAATGATGTTCATGATGACAGATGTTGGTGATCTACAGCCCTATCTTATACATCCGCGTTTTGAAGCATTGTGCGGATGATGTTCATGATGACAGATGTTAGTGATCTACAGTCCTATATATCTGATACATACGAGATCTGAAGCATTGTGCGGATGATGTTCCTGATGGAAGATGTTGGTGATCTACAGTCCTATCTTATACATCCGAGTTTTGAAGCATTTTGCGGATGATGTTCACGATGGCAAATGTAGGTAATATACAGCCCTATCTTATACATCCGAGTTTTGTAGCAATGTGCGGATGATGTTCATGATGGCAGATGTTTTTGATCTACAGCACTACCTTATACATCCGAGTTTTGAAGCATTGTGCGGATGATATTCATGATGGCAGATGTTTGTGATCTACAGCTCTACATCCGCGTTTTGAAGCATTGTACGGATGATGTTTACGATGGCAGATGTTGGTGATCTACAGCCCTATCTTACATGCGAGATTTGAAGCATTGTGCGGATGATGTTCATGATGACAGTTGTTGGTGATCTACAGCCCTATCTTATACATCCGTGTTTTGAAGGATTGTGCGTATAATGTTCATGATGACAGATGTTGGTGATCTACAGCCCTATCTTATACATCCGCGTTTTGAAGCATTGTACGGATGATGTTCATGATGACAGATGTTGGTGATCTACAGTCCTATCTTATACATACGAGATTTGAAGCATTGTGTGGATGATGTTCTTGATGGCAGATGTTGGTAATCTACAGCCCTTTATCTTATACATACGAGATTTGAAGCATTGTGCGGATGATGTTCATGGTGACAGATGTTGGTGACCTACAGCCCTATATCTTATACATCCGAGTTTTGAAGCATTTTGCGGATGAGGTTCATGATGACAGATGTTGGTGATCTACAGCCCTATATCTTATACATCCGAGTTTTGAAGCATTGTGCGAATGGTGTTCATGATGACAGATGTTGGTGATCTACAGCCCTTTATATTATACATACGAGATTTGAAGCATTGTGTGGATGATGTTCTTGATGGCAGATGTTGGTGATCTAAGTCATATCTTATACATACGAGATTTGAAGCATTGTGCGGATGATGTTCATGATGACAGATGTTGGTGATTTACAGTCCTATCTTATACATCCGAGTTTTGAAGCATTGTGCAAATGATGTTCATGATGACAGATGTTGGTGATCTACAGTCCTATCTTATACATACGAGATTTGAAGCATTGTGCGGATGATGTTCATGATGACAGATGTTGCTGATCTACAGTCCTATCTTATACATCCGAGATTTGAAGCATTGTGTGGATGATGTTCTTGATGGCAGATGTTGGTGATCTACAGTCCTAACTTATACATACGAGATTTGAAGCATTTTGCGGATGATGTTTTTATGATGCCAAATGTTGGTGATCTACAGTCCTATCTTACGTACGAGAATTGAAGCATTGTGCGGATGATGTTCTTGATGGCAGATGTTGGTGATCTACAGCCCTTTATCTTATACATACGAGATTTGAAGCATTTTGCGGATGATGTTCTTGATGGCAGATGTTGGTGATCTACAGCCCTTTATCTTATACATACGAGATTTGAAGCATTGTGTGGATGATGTTCTTGATGGCAGATGTTGGTGATCTACAGCCCTATCTTATACATTCGGGATTTGAGGCATTGTGCGGATGATGTTCATGATGGCAGATGTTTGTGATCTACATCCCTATCTTATACATCTGCGTTTTGAAGCCTTGTACGGATGATGTTCACGATGGCAGATGTTGGTGATCTACAGCCCTATCTTACATACGAGATTTGAAGTATTGTGCGGATGATGTTCATGATGCCAGATGTTGGTGACCTACAGCCCTATATCTTATACATCCGAGTTTTGAAGCATTGTGCGGATGAGGTTCACGATGGCAGATGTTGGTGACCTACAGCCCTATATCTTATACATCCGAGTTTTGAAGCATTGTGCGAATGATGTTCATGATGACAGATGTTGGTGATCTACAGCCCTTTATATTATACATACGAGATTTGAAGCATTGTGTGGATGATATTCTTGATGGCAGATGTTGGTGATCTACAGTCCTATCTTATACATACGAGATTTGAAGCATTGTGCGGATGATGTTCATGATGACAGATGTTGATGATTTACAGTCCTATCTGATACATCCGAGTTTTGAAGCATTTTGCGAATGATGTTCATGATGACAGATGTTGGTGATCTACAGTCCTATCTTATACATCCGCGTTTTGACGCATTGTACGGATGATGTTCATGATGACAGATGTTGGTGATCTACAGTCCTATCTTATACATACGAGATTTGAAGCATTGTGTGGATGATGTTCATGATGACAGATGTTGGTGATCTACATTCCTATCTTACGTACGAGAATTGAAGCATTGTGCGGATGATGTTCTTGATGGCAGATTTTGGTGATCTACAGCCCTTTATCTTATACATACGAGATTTGAAGCATTGTGTGGATGATGTTCTTGATGGCAGATGTTGGTGATCTACAGCCCTATCTTATACATCCGAGTTTTGACGCATTATGCGGATGATTTTCATGATGGCAGATGTTGGTGATCTACAGCCCTATCTTATACATACGAGATTTGAAGCATTGTGCGGATGATGTTCATGATGGAAGATATTGGTGATCTACAGTCCTATCTTATACATCCGAGTTTTGAAGCATTTTGCGGATGATGTTCACGATGGCAAATGTAGGTAATCTACAGCCCTATCTTATACATCCGAGTTTTGAAGCAATGTGCGGATGATGTTCACGATGGCAGATGTTTTTGATCTACAGCACTACCTTATACATCCGAGTTTTGAAGCATTGTGCGGATGATATTCATGATGGCAGATGTTTGTGATCTACAGCTCTACATCCGCGTTTTGAAGCATTGTACGGATGATGTTTACGATGGCAGATGTTGGTGATCTACAGCCCCCTCTTACATGCGAGATTTGAAGCATTGTGCGGATGATGTTCATGATGACAGTTGTTGGTGATCTACAGCCCTATCTTATACATCCGTGTTTTGAAGCATTGTGCGTATGATGTTCATGATGACAGATGTTGGTGATCTACAGCCCTATCTTATACATCCGCGTTTTGAAGCATTGTACGGATGATGTTCATGATGACAGATGTTGGTGATCTACAGTCCTATCTTATACATACGAGATTTGAAGCATTGTGTGGATTATGTTCCTGATGGCAGATGTTGGTAATCTACAGCCCTTTATCTTATACATACGAGATTTGAAGCATTGTGCGGATGATGTTCATGGTGACAGATGTTGGTGACCTACAGCCCTATATCTTATCCATCCGAGTTTTGAAGCATTTTGCGGATGAGGTTCATGATGACAGATGTTGGTGATCTACAGCCCTATATCTTATACATCCGAGTTTTGAAGCATTGTGCGAATGATGTTCATGATGACAGATGTTGGTGATCTACAGCCCTTTATATTATACATACGAGATTTGAAGCACTGTGTGGATGATGTTGTTGATGGCAGATGTTGGTGATCTAAGTCATATCTTATACATACGAGATTTGAAGCATTGTGCGGATGATGTTCATGATGACAGATGTTGGTGATTTACAGTCCTATCTTATACATCCGGGTTTTGAAGCATTGTGCAAATGATGTTCATGATGACAGATGTTGGTGATCTACAGTCCTATCTTACGTACGAGATTTGAAGCATTGTGTGGATGATGTTCTTGATGGCAGATGTTGGTGATCTACAGCCCTATCTTATACATTCGGGATTTGAGGCATTGTGCGGATGATGTTCATGATGGCAGACGTTTGTGATCTACATCCCTATCTTATACATCTGCGTTTTGAAGCATTGTACGGATGATGTTCACGATGGCAGATGTTGGTGATCTACAGGCCTATCTTACATACGAGATTTGAAGTATTGTGCGGATGATGTTCATGATGCCAGATGTTGGTGACCTACAGCCCTATATCTTATACATCCGAGTTTTGAAGCATTGTGCGGATGAGGTTCATGATGACAGATGTTGGTGATCTACAGCCCTATATCTTCTACATCCGTGTTTTGAAGCATTGTGCGAATGATGTTCATGATGACAGATGTTGGTGATCTACAGCCCTTTATATTATACATACGAGATTTGAAGCATTGTGTGGATGATGTTCTTGATGGCAGAGGTTGGTGATCTACAGTCCTATCTTATACATACGAGATTTGAAGCATTGTGCGGATGATGTTCATGATGACAGATGTTGGTGATCTACAGTCCTATCTTATACATCCGCGTTTTGAAGCATTGTGTGGATGATGTTCTTGATGGCAGATGTTGGTGATCTAAGTCATATATTATACATACGAGATTTGAAGCATTGTGCGGATGATGTTCATGATGACAGATGTTGGTGATCTACAATCCTATCTTACGTACGAGAATTGAAGCATTGTGCGGATGATGTTCTTGATGGCAGATGTTGGTGATCTACAGCACTATCTAATACATCCGAGTTTTGAGGCATTGTGCGGATGATTTTCATGATGGCAGATGTTGGTGATCTACAGCCCTATCTTATACATCCGCGTTTTGAAGCATTGTGCGGATGATGTTCATGATGACAGATGTTGGTGATCTACAGCCCTATCTTATACATCCGCGTTTTGAAGCATTGTACGGCTGATGTTCATGATAACAGATGTTGGTGATCTACAGTCCTATCTTATACATACGAGATTTGAAGCATTGTGTGGATGATGTTCTTGATGGCAGATGTTGGTAATCTACAGCCCTTTATCTTATACATGCGAGATTTGAAGCATTGTGCGGATGATGTTCATGGTGACAGATGTTGGTGACCTACAGCCCTATATCTTATACATCCGAGTTTTGAAGCATTGTGCGGATGAGGTTCATGATGACAGATGTTGGTGATCTACAGCCCTATATCTTATACATCCGAGTTTTGAAGCATTGTGCGAATGATGTTCATGATGACAGATGTTGGTGATCTACACCCCTTTATATTATACATACGAGATTTGAAGCATTGTGTGGATGATATTCTTGATGGCAGATGTTGGTGATCTACAGTCCTATCTTATACATACGAGATTTGAAGCATTGTGCGGATGATGTTCATGATGACAGATCTTGATGATTTACAGTCCTATCTTATACATCCGAGTTTTGAAGCATTTTGCGAATGATGTTCATGATGACAGATGTTGGTGATCTACAGTCCTATCTTATACATAGGAGATTTGAAGCATTGTGCGGATGATGTTCATGATGACAGATGTTGCTGATCTACAGTCCTATCTTATACATCCGAGATTTGAAGCATTGTGTGGATGATGTTCTTGATGGCAGATGTTGGTGATCTACAGTCCTAACTTATACAGACGAGATTTGAAGCATTGTGCGGATGGTGTTTTTATGATGCCAAATGTTGGTGATCTACAGTCCTATATCTTATACATCCGCGTTTTGAAGCATTGTACGGATGATGTTCACGATGGCAGATGTTGGTGATCTACAGCCCTATCTTACATACGAGATTTAAAGCATTGTGCGGATGATGTTCATGATGGCAGATGTTGGTGATCTACAGCCCTATATCTTATACATCCGCGTTTTGAAGCATTGTGTGGATGATGTTCACGATGGCAGATGTTGGTGATCTACAGCCCTTTATCTTATACATACGAGATTTGAAGCATTGTACGGATGATGTTCTTGATGGCAGATTTTGGTGATTTACATCCCTATCTTATACATCCGAGTTTTGAAGCATTGTACGGATGATGTTCGTCATGGCAGATGTTGGTGATCTACAGCCCTATCTTACATACAAGATTTGAAGCATTGTGCGGATGATGTTCATGATGGCAGATGTTGGTGATTCACAGCCCTATCTTATACATCCGCGTTTTGAAGCATTGTGCGGATGATGTTCATCATGACAGATGTTGGTGATCTGCAGCCCTATATCTTATACATACGAGATTTGAAGCATTGTGCGGATGATGTTCATGGTGACAGATGTTGGTGACCTACAGCCCTATATCTTATACATCCGAGTTTTGAAGCATTGTGCGGATGAGGTTCATGATGACAGATGTTGGTGATCTACAGCCCTATATCTTATACATCCGAGTTTTGAAGCATTGTTCGAATGATGTTCATGATGACAGATGTTGGTGATCTACAGCCCTTTATATTATACATACGAGATTTGAAGCATTGTGTGGATGATGTTCTTGATGGCAGATGTTGGTGATCTACAGTCCTATCTTATACATACGAGATTTAAAGCATTGTGCGGATGATGTTCATGATGACAGATTTTGGTGATTTACCGTCCTATCTTATACATCCGAGTTTTGAAGCATTGTGCGAATGATGTTCATGATGACAGATGTTGGTGATCTACAGTCCTATCTTATACATACGAGATTTGAAGCATTGTGCGGATGATGTTCATGATGACAGATGTTGGTGATCTACAGTCCTATCTTATGCATCCGAGATTTGAAGCATTGTGCGGATGATGTTCTTGATTGAAGATGTTGGTGATCTACAGTCCTAACTTATACATACGAGATTTGAAGCATTGTGCGGATGATGTTCATGATGACAGATGTTGGTGATCTACATTCCTATCTTACGTACGAGAATTGAAGCATTGTGCGGATGATGTTCTTGATGGCAGATGTTGGTGATCTACAGCCCTTTATCTTATACATACGAGATTTGAAGCATTGTGTGGATGATGTTCTTGATGGCAGATGTTGGTGATCTACAGCCCTATCTTATACATCCGAGTTTTGACGCATTATGCGGATGATTTTCATGCTGGCAGATGTTGGTGATCTACAGCCCTATCTTATACATCCGCGTTTTGAAGCATTGTGCGTATGATGTTCATGATGACAGATGTTAGTGATCTACAGTCCTATATATCTGATACATACGAGATCTGAAGCATTGTGCGGATGATGTTCCTGATGGAAGATGTTGGTGATCTACAGTCCTATCTTATACATCCGAGTTTTGAAGCATTTTGCGGATGATGTTCACGATGCCAAATGTAGGTAATATACAGCCCTATCTTATACATCCGAGTTTTGAAGCAATGTGCGGATGATGTTCATGATGGCAGATGTTTTTGATCTACAGCACTACCTTATACATCCGAGTTTTGAAGCATTGTGCGGATGATGTTCATGATGGCAGATGTTTGTGATCTACAGCTCTACATCCGCGTTTTGAAGCATTGTACGGATGATGTTTACGATGGCAGATGTTGGTGATCTACAGCCCTAACTTACATGCGAGATTTGAAGCATTGTGCGGATGATGTTCATGATGACAGTTGTTGGTGATCTACAGCCCTATCTTATACATCCGTGTTTTGAAGGATTGTGCGTATAATGTTCATGATGACAGATGTTGGTGATCTACAGCCCTATCTTATACATCCGCGTTTTGAAGCATTGTACGGATGATGTTCATGATGACAGATGTTGGTGATCTACAGTCCTATCTTATACATACGAGATTTGAAGCATTGTGTGGATGATGTTCTTGATGGCAGATGTTGGTAATCTACAGCCCTTTATCTTATACATACGAGATTTGAAGCATTGTGCGGATGATGTTCATGGTGACAGATGTTGGTGACCTACAGCCCTATATCTTATACATCCGAGTTTTGAAGCATTTTGCGGATGAGGTTCATGATGACAGATGTTGGTGATCTACAGCCCTATATCTTATACATCCGAGTTTTGAAGCATTGTGCGAATGGTGTTCATGATGACAGATGTTGGTGATCTACAGCCCTTTATATTATACATACGAGATTTGAAGCATTGTGTGGATGATGTTCTTGATGGCAGATGTTGGTGATCTAAGTCATATCTTATACATACGAGATTTGAAGCATTGTGCGGATGATGTTCATGATGACAGATGTTGGTGATTTACAGTCCTATCTTATACATCCGAGTTTTGAAGCATTGTTCAAATGATGTTCATGATGACAGATGTTGGTGATCTACAGTCCTATCTTATACATACGAGATTTGAAGCATTGTGCGGATGATGTTCATGATGACAGATGTTGCTGATCTACAGTCCTATCTTATACATCCGAGATTTGAAGCATTGTGTGGATGATGTTCTTGATGGCAGATGTTGGTGATCTACAGTCCTAACTTATACATACGAGATTTGAAGCATTTTGCGGATGATGTTTTTATGATGCCAAATGTTGGTGATCTACAGTCCTATCTTACGTACGAGAATTGAAGCATTGTGCGGATGATGTTCTTGATGGCAGATGTTGGTGATCTACAGCCCTTTATCTTATACATACGAGATTTGAAGCATTGTGCGGATGATGTTCTTGATGGCAGATGTTGGTGATCTACAGCCCTTTATCTTATACATACGAGATTTGAAGCATTGTGTGGATGATGTTCTTGATGGCAGATGTTGGTGATCTACAGCCCTATCTTATACATTCGGGATTTGAGGCATTGTGCGGATGATGTTCATGATGACAGATGTTTGTGATCTACATCCCTATCTTATACATCTGCGTTTTGAAGCCTTGTACGGATGATGTTTACGATGGCAGATGTTGGTGATCTACAGCCCTATCTTACATACGAGATTTGAATTATTGTGCGGATGATGTTCATGATGCCAGATGTTGGTGACCTACAGCCCTATATCTTATACATCTGAGTTTTGAAGCATGAGGTTCACGATGGCAGATGTTGGTGACCTACAGCCCTATATCTTATACATCCGAGTTTTGAAGCATTGTGCGAATGATGTTCATGATGACAGATGTTGGTGATCTACAGCCCTTTATATTATACATACGAGATTTGAAGCATTGTGTGGATGATATTCTTGATGGCAGATGTTGGTGATCTACAGTCCTATCTTATACATACGAGATTTGAAGCATTGTGCGGATGATGTTCATGATGACAGATGTTGATGATTTACAGTCCTATCTTATACATCCGAGTTTTGAAGCATTTTGCGAATGATGTTCATGATGACAGATGTTGGTGATCTACAGTCCTATCTTATACATCCGCGTTTTGACGCATTGTACGGATGATGTTCATGATGACAGATGTTGGTGATCTACAGTCCTATCTTATACATACGAGATTTGAAGCATTGTGTGGATGATGTTCATGATGACAGATGTTGGTGATCTACATTCCTATCTTACGTACGAGAATCGAAGCATTGTGCGGATGATGTTCTTGATGGCAGATTTTGGTGATCTACAGCCCTTTATCTTATACATACGAGATTTGAAGCATTGTGTGGATGATGTTCTTGATGGCAGATGTTGGTGATCTACAGCCCTATCTTATACATCCGAGTTTTGACGCATTATGCGGATGATTTTCATGATGGCAGATGTTGGTGATCTACAGCCCTATCTTATACATACGAGATTTGAAGCATTGTGCGGATGATGTTCATGATGGAAGATGTTGGTGATCTACAGTCCTATCTTATACATCCGAGTTTTGAAGCATTTTGCGGATGATGTTCACGATGCCAAATGTAGGTAATCTACAGCCCTATCTTATACATCCGAGTTTTGAAGCAATGTGCGGATGATGTTCACGATGGCAGATATTTTTGATCTACAGCACTACCTTATACATCCGAGTTTTGAAGCATTGTGCGGATGATATTCATGATGGCAGATGTTTGTGATCTACAGCTCTACATCCGCGTTTTGAAGCATTGTACGGATGATGTTTACGATGGCAGATGTTGGTGATCTACAGCCCCCTCTTACATGCGAGATTTGAAGCATTGTGCGGATGATGTTCATGATGACAGTTGTTGGTGATCTACAGCCCTATCTTATACATCCGTGTTTTGAAGCATTGTGCGTATGATGTTCATGATGACAGATGTTGGTGATCTACAGCCCTATCTTATACATCCGCGTTTTGAAGCATTGTATGGATGATGTTCATGATGACAGATGTTGGTGATCTACAGTCCTATCTTATACATACGAGATTTGAAGCATTGTGTGGATGATGTTCTTGATGGCAGATGTTGGTAATCTACAGCCCTTTATCTTATACATACGAGATTTGAAGCATTGTGCGGATGATGTTCATGGTGACAGATGTTGGTGACCTACAGCCCTATATCTTATCCATCCGAGTTTTGAAGCATTTTGCGGATGAGGTTCATGATGACAGATGTTGGTGATCTACAGCCCTATATCTTATACATCCGAGTTTTGAAGCATTGTGCGAATGATGTTCATGATGACAGATGTTGGTGATCTACAGCCCTTTATATTATACATACGAGATTTGAAGCACTGTGTGGATGATGTTCTTGATGGCAGATGTTGGTGATCTAAGTCATATCTTATACATACGAGATTTGAAGCATTGTGCGGATGATGTTCATGATGACAGATGTTGGTGATTTACAGTCCTATCTTATACATCCGGGTTTTGAAGCATTGTGCAAATGATGTTCATGATGACAGATGTTGGTGATCTACAGTCCTATCTTACGTACGAGATTTGAAGCATTGTGTGGATGATGTTCTTGATGGCAGATGTTGGTGATCTACAGCCCTATCTTATACATTCGGTATTTGAGGCATTGTGCGGATGATGTTCATGATGGCAGATGTTTGTGATCTACATCCCTATCTTATACATCTGCGTTTTGAAGCATTGTACGGATGATGTTCACGATGGCAGATTTTGGTGATCTACAGCCCTATCTTACATACGAGATTTGAAGTATTGTGCGGATGATGTTCATGATGCCAGATGTTGGTGACCTACAGCCCTATATCTTATACATCCGAGTTTTGAAGCATTGTGCGGATGAGGTTCACGATGCCAGATGTTGGTGACCTACAGCCCTATATCTTATACATCCGAGTTTTGAAGCATTGTGCGAATGATGTTCATGATGACAGATGTTGGTGATCTACAGTCCTATCTTATACATACGAGATTTGAAGCATTGTGTGGATGATATTCTTGATGGCAGATGTTGGTGATCTACAGTCCTATCTTATACATACGAGATTTGAAGCATTGTACGGATGATGTTCATGATGAAAGATGTTGGTGATCTACAGTCCTATCTTATACATACGAGATTTGAAGCATTGTGTGGATGATGTTCATGATGACAGATGTTGGTGATCTACATTCCTATCTTACGTACGAGAATTGAAGCATTGTGCGGATGATGTTCTTGATGGCAGATTTTGGTGATCTACAGCCCTTTATCTTATACATACGAGATTTGAAGCATTGTGTGGATGATGTTCTTGATGGCAGATGTTGGTGATCTACAGCCCTATCTTATACATCCGAGTTTTGACGCATTATGCGGATGATTTTCATGCTGGCAGATGTTGGTGATCTACAGCCCTATCTTATACATCCGCGTTTTGAAGCATTGTGCGTATGATGTTCATGATGACAGATGTTAGTGATCTACAGTCCTATATATCTGATACATACGAGATCTGAAGCATTGTGCGGATGATGTTCCTGATGGAAGATGTTGGTGATCTACAGTCCTATCTTATACATCCGAGTTTTGAAGCATTTTGCGGGTGATGTTCACGATGGCAAATGTAGGTAATCTACAGCCCTATCTTATACATCCGAGTTTTGAAGCAATGTGCGGATGATGTTCACGATGGCAGATGTTTTTGATCTACAGCACTACCTTATACATCCGAGTTTTGAAGCATTGTGTGGATGATATTCATGATGGCAGATGTTTGTGATCTACAGCTCTACATCCGTGTTTTGAAGCATTGTACGGATGATGTTTACGATGGCAGATGTTGGTGATCTACAGCCCTATCTTACATGCGAGATTTGAAGCATTGTGCGGATGATGTTCATGATGACAGTTGTTGGTGATCTACAGCCCTATCTTATACATCCGTGTTTTGAAGCATTGTGCGTATGATGTTCATGATGACAGATGTTGGTGATCTACAGCCCTATCTTATACATCCGCGTTTTGAAGCATTGTATGGATGATGTTCATGATGACAGATGTTGGTGATCTACAGTCCTATCTTATACATACGAGATTTGAAGCATTGTGTGGATGATGTTCTTGATGGCAGATGTTGGTAATCTACAGCCCTTTATCTTATACATACGAGATTTGAAGCATTGTGCGGATGATGTTCATGGTGACAGATGTTGGTGACCTACAGCCCTATATCTTATCCATCCGAGTTTTGAAGCATTTTGCGGATGAGGTTCATGATGACAGATGTTGGTGATCTACAGCCCTATATCTTATACATCCGAGTTTTGAAGCATTGTGCGAATGATGTTCATGATGACAGATGTTGGTGATCTACAGCCCTTTATATTATACATACGAGATTTGAAGCATTGTGTGGATGATGTTCTTGATGGCAGATGTTGGTGATCTAAGTCATATCTTATACATACGAGATTTGAAGCATTGTGCGGATGATGTTCATGATGACAGATGTTGGTGATTTACAGTCCTATCTTATACATCCGAGTTTTGAAGCATTGTGCAAATGATGTTCATGATGACAGATGTTGGTGATCTACAGTCCTATCTTACGTACGAGAATTGAAGCATTGTGCGGATGATGTTCTTGATGACAGATGTTGGTGATCTACAGCCCTTTATCTTATACATACGAGTTTTGAAGCATTGTGCGGATGATGTTCTTGATGGCAGATGTTGGTGATCTACAGCCCTTTATCTTATACATACGAGATTTGAAGCATTGTGTGGATGATGTTCTTGATGGCAGATGTTGGTGATCTACAGCCCTATCTTATACATTCGGGATTTGAGGCATTGTGCGGATGATGTTCATGATGGCAGATGTTTGTGATCTACATCCCTATCTTATACATCTGCGTTTTGAAGCCTTGTACGGATGATGTTCACGATGGCAGATGTTGGTGATCTACAGCCCTATCTTACATACGAGATTTGAAGTATTGTGCGGATGATGTTCATGATGCCAGATGTTGGTGACCTACAGCCCTATATCTTATACATCCGAGTTTTGAAGCATTGTGCGGATGAGGTTCATGATGACAGATGTTGGTGATCTACAGCCCTATATCTTATACATCCGAGTTTTGAAGCATTGTGCGAATGATGTTCATGATGACAGATGTTGGTGATCTACACCCCTTTATATTATACATACGAGATTTGAAGCATTGTGTGGATGATATTCTTGATGGCAGATGTTGGTGATCTACAGTCCTATCTTATACATACGAGATTTGAAGCATTGTGCGGATGATGTTCATGATGACAGATCTTGATGATTTACAGTCCTATCTTATACATCCGAGTTTTGAAGCATTTTGCGAATGATGTTCATGATGACAGATGTTGCTGATCTACAGTCCTATCTTATACATCCGAGATTTGAAGCATTGTGTGGATGATGTTCTTGATGGCAGATGTTGGTGATCTACAGTCCTAACTTATACAGACGAGATTTGAAGCATTGTGCGGATGATGTTTTTATGATGCCAAATGTTGGTGATCTACAGTCCTATCTTACGTACGAGAATTGAAGCATTGTGCGGATGATGTTCTTGATGGCAGATGTTGGTGACCTACAGCCCTTTATCTTATACATACGAGGTTTGAAGCATTGTGTGTATGATGTTCATGATGGCAGATGTTTGTGATCTACACCCCTATCTTATACATCCGTGTTTTGAAGCATTGTACGGATGATGTTCACGATGGCAGATGTTGGCGATCTACAGCCCTATCTTAGATACGAGATTTAAAGCATTGCGCGGATGATGTTCATGATGGCAGATGTTGGTGATCTACAGCCCTATATCTTATACATCCGCGTTTTGAAGCATTGTGCGAATGATGTTCATGATGACAGATGTTGGTGATCTACAGTCCTATCTTATACATACGAGATTTGAAGCATTGTGCGGATGATGTTCATGATGACAGATGTTGGTGATTTACAGTCCTATCTTATACATCCGAGTTTTGAAGCATTGTGCGAATGATGTTCATGATGACAGATGTTGGTGATCTACAGTCCTATCTTATACATACGAGATTTGAAGCATTGTGCGGATGATGTTCATGATGACAGATGTTGGTGATCTACAGTCCTTTCTTATACATCCGAGTTTTGAAGCATTTTGCGAATGATGTTCATGATGACAGATGTTGGTGATCTACAGTCCTATCTTATACATCCGCGTTTTGACGCATTGTACGGATGATGTTCATGATGACAGATGTTGGTGATCTACAGTCCTATCTTATACATACGAGATTTGAAGCATTGTGTGGATGATGTTCATGGTGACAGATGTTGGTGACCTACAGCCCTATATCTTATACATCCGAGTTTTGAAGCATTGTGCGGATGAGGTTCATGATGACAGATGTTGGTGATCTACAGCACTATATCTTCTACATCCGAGTTTTGAAGCATTGTGCGAATGATGTTGATGATGACAGATGTTGGTGATCTACAGCCCTTTATATTATACATACGAGATTTGAAGCATTGTGTGGATGATGTTCTTGATGGCAGAGGTTGGTGATCTACAGTCCTATCTTATACATACGAGATTTGAAGCATTGTGCGGATGATGTTCATGATGACAGATGTTGGTGATTTACAGTCCTATCTTATACATCCGAGTTTTGAAGCATTGTGCGAATGATGTTCATGATGACAGATGTTGGTGATCTACAGTCCTATCTTATACATACGAGATTTGAAGCATTGTGCGGATGATGTTCATGATGACAGATGTTGGTGATCTACAGTCCTATCTTATACATCCGAGATTTGAAGCATTGTGTGGATGATGTTCTTGATTGCAGATGTTGGTGATCTACAGCTCTACATCCGCGTTTTGAAGCATTGTACGGATGATGTTTACGATGGCAGATGTTGGTGATCTACAGCCCTATCTTACATGCGAGATTTGAAGCATTGTGCGGATGATGTTCATGATGACAGTTGTTGGTGATATACAGCCCTATATTATACATCCGCGTTTTGAAGCATTGTGCGGATGATGTTCATGATGACAGATGTTGGTGATCTACAGCCCTATCTTATACATCCGCGTTTTGACGCATTGTACGGATGATGTTCATGATGACAGATGTTGGTGATCTACAGTCCTATCTTATACATACGAGATTTGAAGCATTGTGTGGATGATGTTCATGGTGACAGATGTTGGTGAGCTACAGCCCTATATCTTATACATCCGAGTTTTGAAGCATTGTGCGGATGATGTTCATGATGACAGATGTTGGTGATCTACAGCCCTATATCTTCTACATCCGAGTTTTGAAGCATTGTGCGAATGATGTTCATGATGACAGATGTTGGTGATCTACAGCCCTTTATATTATACATACGAGATTTGAAGCATTGTGTGGATGATGTTCTTGATGGCAGAGGTTGGTGATCTACAGTCCTATCTTATACATACGAGATTTGAAGCATTGTGCGGATGATGTTCATGATGACAGATGTTGGTGATTTACAGTCCTATCTTATACATCCGAGTTTTGAAGCATTGTGCGAATGATGTTCATGATGACAGATGTTGGTGATCTACAGTCCTATCTTATACATACGAGATTTGAAGCATTGTGCGGATGATGTTCATGATGACAGATGTTGGTGATCTACAGTCCTATCTTATACATCCGAGATTTGAAGCATTGTGTGGATGATGTTCTTGATTGCAGATGTTGGTGATCTACAGTCCTAACTTATACATACGAGATTTGAAGCATTGTGCGGATGATGTTCATGATGACAGATGTTGGTGATCTACATTCCTATCTTACGTACGAGAATTGAAGCATTGTTCGGATGATGTTCTTGATGGCAGATGTTGGTGATCTACAGCACTATCTTATACATCCGAGTTTTGAGGCATTGTGCGGATGATTTTCATGATGGCAGATGTTGGTGATCTACAGCCCTATCTTATACATCCGCGTTTTGAAGCATTGTGCGGATGATGTTCATGATGACAGATGTTGGTGATCTACAGCCCTATCTTATACATCCGCGTTTTGAAGCATTGTACGGCTGATGTTCATGATAACAGATGTTGGTGATCTACAGTCCTATCTTATACATACGAGATTTGAAGCATTGTGTGGATGATGTTCTTGATGGCAGATGTTGGTAATCTACAGCCCTTTATCTTATACATGCGAGATTTGAAGCATTGTGCGGATGATGTTCATGGTGACAGATGTTGGTGACCTACAGCCCTATATCTTATACATACGAGTTTTGAAGCATTGTGCGGATGAGGTTCATGATGACAGATGTTGGTGATCTACAGCCCTATATCTTATACATCCGAGTTTTGAAGCATTGTGCGAATGATGTTCATGATGACAGATGTTGGTGATCTACAGCCCTTTATATTATACATACGAGATTTGAAGCATTGTGTGGATAATATTCTTGATGGCAGATGTTGGTGATCTACAGTCCTATCTTATACATCCGAGTTTTGAAGCATTTTGCGAATGATGTTCATGATGACAGATGTTGGTGATCTACAGTCCTATCTTATACATACGAGATTTGAAGCATTGTGCGGATGATGTTCATGATGACCGATGTTGGTGATCTACAGTCCTATCTTATACATACGAGTTTTGAAGCATTTTGCGAATGATGTTCATGATGACAGATGTTGGTGATCTACAGTCCTATCTTATACATACGAGATTTGAAGCATTGTGCGGATGATGTTCATGATGACAGATGTTGGTGATCTACAGCCCTTTATATTATACATACGAGATTTGAAGCATTGTGTGGATAATATTCTTGATGGCAGATGTTGGTGATCTACAGTCCTATCTTATACATCCGAGTTTTGAAGCATTTTGCGAATGATGTTCATGATGACAGATGTTGGTGATCTACAGTCCTATCTTATACATACGAGATTTGAAGCATTGTGCGGATGATGTTCATGATGACAGATGTTGGTGATCTACAGTCCTATCTTATACATCCGAGATTTGAAGCATTGTGTGGATGATGTTCTTGATGGCAGATGTTGGTGATCTACAGTCCTAACTTATACAGACGAGATTTGAAGCATTGTGCGGATGATGTTTTTATGATGCCAAATGTTGGTGATCTACAGTCGTATCTTACGTACGAGAATTGAAGCATTGTGCGGATGATGTTCTTGATGGCAGATGTTGGTGACCTACAGCCCTTTATCTTATACATACGAGATTTGAAGCATTGTGTGTATGATGTTCTTGATGGCAGATGTTTGTGATCTACACCCCTATCTTATACATCCGTGTTTTGAAGCATTGTACGGATGATGTTCACGATGGCAGATGTTGGTGATCTACAGCCCTATCTTACATACGAGATTTAAAGCATTGTGCGGATGATGTTCATGATGGCTGATGTTGGTGATCTACAGCCCTATATCTTATACATCCACGTTTTGAAGCATTGTGTGGATGATGTTCACGATGGCAGATGTTGGTGATCTACAGCCCTTTGTCTTATACATACGAGATTTGAAGCATTGTACGGAAGATGTTCTTGATGGCAGATTTTGGTGATTTACATCCCTATCTTATACATCCGAGTTTTGAAGCATTGTTCGGATGATGTTCGTCATGGCAGTTGTTGGTGATCTACAGCCCTATCTTACATACAAGATTTGAAGCATTGTGCGGATGATGTTCATGATGGCAGATGTTGGTGATTCACAGCCCTATCTTATACATCCGCGTTTTGAAGCATTGTGCGGATGATGTTCATGATGACAGATGTTGGTGATCTGCAGCCCTATATCTTATACATACGAGATTTGAAGCATTGTGTGGATGATGTTCTTGATGGCAGATGTTGGTAATCTACAGCCCTTTATCTTATACATGCGAGATTTGAAGCATTGTGCGGATGATGTTCATGGTGACAGATGTTGGTGACCTACAGCCCTATATCTTATACATCCGAGTTTTGAAGCATTGTGCGGATGAGGTTCCTGATGACAGATGTTGGTGATCTACAGCCCTATATCTTATACATCCGAGTTTTGAAGCATTGTGCGAATGATGTTCATGATGACAGATGTTGGTGATCTACAGCCCTTTATATTATACATACGAGATTTGAAGCATTGTGTGGATGATATTCTTGATGGCAGATGTTGGTGATCTACAGTCCTATCTTATACATACGAGATTTGAAGCATTGTGCGGATGATGTTCATGATGACCGATGTTGATGATTTACAGTCCTATCTTATACATCCGAGTTTTGAAGCATTTTGCGAATGATGTTCATGATGACAGATGTTGGTGATCTACAGTCCTATCTTATACATACGAGATTTGAAGCATTGTGCGGATGATGTTCATGATGACGGATGTTGGTGATCTACAGTCCTATCTTATACATCCGAGATTTGAAGCATTGTGTGGATGATGTTCTTGATGGCAGATGTTGGTGATCTACAGTCCTAACTTATACAGACGAGATTTGAAGCATTGTGCGGATGATGTTTTTATGATGCCAAATGTTGGTGATCTACAGTCCTATCTTACGTACGAGAATTGAAGCATTGTGCGGATGATGTTCTTGATGGCAGATGTTGGTGACCTACAGCCCTTTATCTTATACATACGAGGTTTGAAGCATTGTGTGTATGATGTTCATGATGGCAGATGTTTGTGATCTACACCCCTATCTTATACATCCGTGTTTTGAAGCATTGTACGGATGATGTTCACGATGGCAGATGTTGGCGATCTACAGCCCTATCTTAGATACGAGATTTAAAGCATTGCGCGGATGATGTTCATGATGGCAGATGTTGGTGATCTACAGCCCTATATCTTATACATCCGCGTTTTGAAGCATTGTGCGAATGATGTTCATGATGACAGATGTTGGTGATCTACAGTCCTATCTTATACATACGAGATTTGAAGCATTGTGCGGATGATGTTCATGATGACAGATGTTGGTGATCTACAGTCCTATCTTATACATCCGAGATTTGAAGCATTGTGTGGATGATGTTCTTGATTGCAGATGTTGGTGATCTACAGCTCTACATCCGCGTTTTGAAGCATTGTACGGATGATGTTTACGATGGCAGATGTTGGTGATCTACAGCCCTATCTTACATGCGAGATTTGAAGCATTGTGCGGATGATGTTCATGATGACAGATGTTGGTGATCTACAGCCCTATCTTATACATCCGCGTTTTGAAGCATTGTGCGGATGATGTTCATGATGACAGATGTTGGTGATCTACAGTCCTATCTTATACATCCGAGATTTGAAGCATTGTGTGGATGATGTTCTTGATTGCAGATGTTGGTGATCTACAGTCCTAACTTATACATACGAGATTTGAAGCATTGTGCGGATGATGTTCATGATGACAGATGTTGGTGATCTACATTCCTATCTTACGTACGAGAATTGAAGCATTGTTCGGATGATGTTCTTGATGGCAGATGTTGGTGATCTACAGCACTATCTTATACATCCGAGTTTTGAGGCATTGTGCGGATGATTTTCATGATGGCAGATGTTGGTGATCTACAGCCCTATCTTATACATCAGCGTTTTGAAGCATTGTGCGGATGATGTTCATGATGACAGATGTTGGTGATCTACAGCCCTATCTTATACATCCGCGTTTTGAAGCATTGTACGGCTGATGTTCATGATGACAGATGTTGGTGATTTACAGTCCCATCTTATACATCCGAGTTTTGAAGCATTGTGTGAATGATGTTCTTGATTGCAGATGTTGGAGATCTACAGTCCTATCTTATACATACGAGATTTGAAGTATTGTGTGGATGATGTTCTTGATGGCAGATGTTGGTAATCTACAGCCCTTTATCTTATACATACGAGATTTGAAGCATTGTACGGATGATGTTCTTGATGGCAGATTTTGGTGATTTACATCCCTATCTTATACATCCGAGTTTTGAAGCATTGTACGGATGATGTTCATCATGGCAGATGTTGGTGATCTACAGTCCTATCTTATACATACGGGATTTGAAGCATTGTGCGGATGATGTTCATGATGACAGATGTTGGTGATCTACAGTCCTATCATACGTACGAGAATTGAAGCATTGTGCGGATGATGTTCTTGATGGCAGATGTTGGTGATCTACAGCCCTTTATCTTATACATACGAGATTTGAAGCATTGTGCGGATGATGTTCTTGATGGCAGATGTTGGTGATCTACAGCCCTTTATCTTATACATACGAGATTTGAAGCATTGTGTGGATGATGTTCTTGATGGCAGATGTTGGTGATCTACAGCCCTATCTTATATATTCGGGATTTGAGGCATTGTGCGGATGATGTTCATGATGGCAGATGTTTGTGATCTACACCCCTATCTTACATACGAGATTTGAAGCATTGTGCGGATGATGTTCATGATGGCAGATGTTGGTGATCTACAGCCCTATATCTTATACATCCGCGTTTTGAAGCATTGTACGGATGATGTTCACGATGGCAGATGTTGGTGATCTACAGCCCTATCTTACATACGAGATTTGAAGCATTGTGCGGATGATGTTCATGATGGCAGATGTTGGTGATCTACAGCCCTATATCTTATACATCCGCGTTTTGAAGCATTGTGTGGATGATGTTCACGATGGCAGATGTTGGTGATCTACAGCCCTTTATCTTATACATACGAGATTTGAAGCATTGTACGGATGATGTTCTTGATGGCAGATTGTGGTGATTTACATCCCTATCTTATACATCCGTGTTTTGAAGCATTGTACGGATGATGTTCATCATGGCAGATGTTGGTGATCTACAGCCCTATCTTACATACGAGATTTGAAGCATTGTGCGGATGATGTTCATGATGGCAGATGTTGGTGATTCACAGCCCTATCTTATACATCCGCGTTTTGAAGCATTGTGCGGATGATGTTCATGATGACAGATGTTGGTGATCTGCAGCCCTATATCTTATACATACGAGATTTGAAGCATTGTGCGGATGATGTTCTTGATGGCAGATGTTGATGATCTACAGCCCTATCTTATACATACGAGATTTGAAGCATTGTGCGGATGATGTTCATGATGGCAGATGTTGGTGATCTACAGCCCTATCTTATACATCCGCGTTTTGAAGCATTGTGCGGATGATGTTCATGATGACAGATGTTGGTGATCTACAGTCCTATATCTTATACATACGAGATTTGAAGCATTGTGCGGATGATGTTCATGATGGCAGATATTGGTGATCTACAGTCCTATCTTATACATTCGAGTTTTGAAGCATTGTGCGGATGATGTTCACGATGGCAAATGTAGGTAATCTACAGCCCTATCTTATACATCCGAGTTTTGAAGCAATGTGCGGATGATGTTGACGATGGCAGATGTTTTTGGTCTACATCCCTATCTTATGCATCCGAGTTTTGAAGCATTGTGCGGATGATGTTCATGATAACAGATGTTTGTGAGATACATCTCTATAACTCATACAGTCACCGGAGTTTTGAATCATACTATAGTACTGATATATTTTGTCGCATTTCTCAGTCATAAAAGCCTTATGTATTCTAAGAAATTATGAAAAATATAATTAGCAGGTCTAAATTTTTGCATGAAAATGCTGTAGTTTTTCTTCGTGAATTTGAATGTAAAATGCTGATGTCGCAACCTTTCGAAGAAAACACGCTAATTCATTTACTACAGATTAATTACTTGTACATATCGGTAAAATAATCGTCCAGTGTAGAGACGTGATGTGGGCTAAGATGGTCTACCGCAGATGGAGTGGGGTGCCTCTCTTTCAGATCCCTCATTAAGCCACACGCTTGCGATAAAGTGTAAACCTGGATTTGGACTTCCATGACATATAGTTTGCAGTTTATTGTGATGACAAGAAGAAAAGAAAAAAATCAGCTGCGGCAAAGTGAAGCTGAATCCTTATTGTCATTTGATAACACCAACCTCCCATGACAGCCAAGGTGGGATTTAGCAGAGAAACCTCCAGTGATACTTTTAAAACCGGAGGAGAGCCTTAAACAAAATCTGAAGACAAGAAATCTTTGGTGATTCTCCAATTCAAGCGCAAGACTGAGTTAACCGAGATGTTTATTCAGCCTCAACCAAAGAACCGCTTTATTTAACATGGAATTAAAGTTTAATTCTTTATGTAAATATATGTGGCAACGAACTGACCGTCTGCGTTACACTCTAAAATTATCACCGATATTCTGTTTAGATGATATAACAGAGGGGACTTCTCTTGCACCTAACAGGAGTAATAATATTTTAACATTCTGTTATGCATATGTTCTGTAAAGTAAATAGCACATTCCTATATTGACGCTAACAATGTGATTCTGTTTTCAGCAACCCTACCGTATTTTTACTGTTAACCCCGCGGCTGCATGCCACTGAGAACTACAGCATTATGAATGCACGTTCTTGTCTCATTGCACTTGCTTCAAAAATTAAAAAAATGTATGTGTATATTTTATGTTGTTTATGTTTACTGTTGTATTTGATATAGTCGTAATAAATGGTGTGGACTGTTTAATATTCTCATTTTGTCATTCAGGATGACGTATGTTGAAACCATTTAATACTAGACATGCTATACAGAGCTCTACCATAATACCAATGCTTGTTCTCTTATGGTCGTGTGATCCAAGTTATTGCACATTTATTTAGTGCCTGTACTATATCGATTCCTTCTCCTGGGGAGAGTATTGCAATAAAGCATTCAAAATCGGATTATGAGTGACAAAAATAGACCCCCCCCCCCCAAGCGGAATTCTCACTTGTTTCACAGTGGACATCACTGTTGGATAATAGGCCCAAATCTGTTCATCGAATTAATTGCATTAGTGAAACCTTTTATTTCTCTAAAAGTATTCATCACGCGGATTCGAAATTTGGCATGGTTATTCTAAGCTAGGTATAGAAAAAAAAATAGTTTTCTAAATGTTGTTCTGGTTGCTGAGATCTTCAAAGTGTGATCATCCAATTTTGTTCAGTTCAAAAATTTCACAGAAAAAAATCTGGAACAATTTTAGGAAATATAAGGAACAGAAATTTTGTTGAAGGGTTGTTAACAATTTAATGGAAAAGTTGAATGTTCTCGAAATATAAACGTTTGAAACCGGAGGCTAATTTTTATGAAAAGAATTCAAATTGATATAACTTCATACCATCAATCTCACAAACAATATATTCACATATTTGAAATCTGAAAGAAATAAGTTTTCCAATAATATGTACATGTATGGTGATCATGGTGGTAGTTCTCAAATTAAGACGGTAAATGCCAGTGGGTGTGTGACAATCTGTTGGGGTGGGCCATAAGCCCTTACGTCTATTCCTACTCGATAGCTAGACTTCAAGAGAATTATTGCTATAAAGTGGAAGATTTTATAAAGTGTCACGTGATACAACATGGCGGCCGTATACGCGATTCTGTTTGGTCCAATTTTCTTCTCAAGATTCTGAACCTGATCTTGATGACGTCACTGATCCTGATCTTGAACCTGCACCTGTGCCGGCTTAAAGCGTCCATTTTTACACTACTACTAGTAATTTCAAATTTGTAACAAAATGGGTGTTCTGCTCTGAAGAGAATTGTTGCTCCCTCATCAGAACGCGACATTCGTCGTGCGTCGCATCCAAAGATTTTCCAGTATTGACTTCCCGACAACACCAATCACTTATGGAATATGGTCTGGTACTTGATTATCCTGGTGATTTCACAAGTAGCCATGTTTGTAGCATGTGTAATCTTGCCTGTATGGGTGTTTATATGTGGCTAACTAGACGTATGATATAGAGATCTGGTAAGGATAATTTATTTGTAGCAGACAGATCAAGATATTTCAGATATAATTTTTGTTTCTTGAAGTTAGACTTAAGCTATAATACCAACACTGAACAACGTAGAGAAATGAATAATTCCCTTCACAAAATGCCCTATTATAATGAGTAATTAACCACTGCTGTGGCTGGTGTGCTTGGGTTATCCCTTAAAGCACTGGGCTGTTGCGGGCCTAAAATTGTGTACATGCCCCCACGCTGGATTGGGCAACAGCACCTGTCACTGAAATGACTTAACCCCTGGCGATCAATGGATTTTTTTCGGTTTCGAATTTCATGCGAAAATCAGCAAGGTACAAAGACAGCCAATAAATATCGCTGAGATCGATTGGAGAATATCATATTGCTCTGGTTGGGGATTGAAGCGAAATTGCGACACCAGTGATTATACAATGGTATAATATTCAGATATGATCGTCTCAGTTTCGACAGAGTGACAGTGATAGAGACACCCATCCGGTGTAGAGTGTATAGGCCACCTCGTTATATCATTAAACAGAAGTTTACATGAAATCGTCGGGGTCGTGAGAGCTAGAGCCAATCAGCTCCTTCTCACCTAAACCCTGCTAATGCAAGACCCATGTACAATATGAACTGTTCGTGTACAAACAATGGGCGTCAAACACTGAAGATTACCTAACGCACGTGAGATCATTATAGAATTACGTATCTCTTACCTAACAAGAGAAAGTGCACTTCATTAACCCAGCCTGTTTATGTAAAATAAACACGTTATGAGTGTAACGAGTTCGTGATACATACACGCTTAGAACTGAACTGATGGAACTTATCCTTGAGGTGTTCAAATAACTCATTACGGGTGTTCACTCTTACTGCTCTTTCAATATAGTCACTGTGGACACCCTTAAACGGCTCAACACTTTAGTTTTGAATGTGTAACCAAACAGGTACTTGAGGAAGACAGGCAACTGGCAGATCAGGAAGGTGTCATCTTATATTCATACACAACTCAACTTCTCCGTGAAAATACTAAGAGAAACAATGGGGATGAAGTCTGGAGAAGAAATACTAGAACGAAATCGGTGATCAGATGTGCATCTATACACGTCACCTTTTTTGGATTAATAGAAGCCATGGGATTCAGGAATATTCCTCTAGTCCTGTTGATCTCACTTACACATAGAGCAATTGTGATATAAGGGATAATAATCTGGTCGACGACCAGAACATATATCTCGTGCGAGATTACCCAAAGAATGGGTAGATACTTCATGTAGGAATGGGTAGATACTTCATTTAAGAATCGGTGGATACTTCATGTAAGAATCGGTAGATACTTCATGTAAGCTTTCTTTGATAGGCATTTAGATTCGGTGGATGTAAGGATCGGTGGATACTTCATGTAAGAATCGGTAGATACTTCATGTAAGAATCGGTGGATACTTCATGTAAGAATCGGTAGATACTTCATGTAAGAATCGATAGATGTAAGGATCGGTAGATACTTCATGTAAGAATCGGTAGATACATCATACTTCACTTAAGACTCGGTGGGTACTTCACTTAAGAATCAGTAGATAGTTCATGTAAGAATCGGTAGATACTTCATAAGAATCCGTAGATACTTCACTTAAGAATCGGTAGATACTTCATGTAAGAATCGGTGGATTCTTCATGTGAGAATCAGTAGATACTTCATATAAGAAGCGATAGATACTTCATGTAACCATCCGTGGTTACTTCATGTACCTGTAAGACCTATTATCTAGGCCTTTTGTAGCAGAAAGGTCCTTTATTTAGACACATTGTTGCTCCCAAACTTGGCTACTGTACTCATTGCCTCGTTACAATTACATGACGTATGAACCAAAGAATCTGAATCATGCAGGTCTTCACCAAATATTAACATGGTGTAACACGTCAACGATTATGTTCTCATCAGCGTTTGCAACGTTCCGTTCACTTAAAATAGACTAAACTTCCAAAACTCCAAAACACTGTTAATGCCCGATCAAAAACGAAAAATCTAACTGTTTGGTTTAGAGACCAAATAGTCTGAAACCAAACGAATTAGGATTTTTCGATGCGGTTTTCTCGTTTGGAAGGCTTTACAAAGTGTTCTGGATTTTACTCACAAAAGAATGAAGTCATTTGAAGAAAGCGGACGTGAGAACAGAGTCGGTTATAGACACGGAATTATAGCCGTTTAAGCGATTTTGGTGTTCGTTTATTTTTGATCATCAACAAATCTATTTTTGATATAAAAAAATCACAAATTCTTTCTTTTTGTTATCAAAAATAAAGTTTTATTCTTTATATCAAGAAATCTGTTCTTGATATCAAAACTTATTTTTGTGATATCAGAAATAAAAGGATAAATACCAAAAACGGCTTACAGAGGAACGAGACACCTAACGTTAAAAGTTGACTAAACCAAGTCAGCAATCAAAACTCTACGACACATTCTTCCAACATGAAACATAAATAAAAGCACGGAGAGCAAACGAAAAAAGATGATGAAATAAAATGAATATTACATATCCGTGCTTCAGAACAACCCGGGGTTTTTCTTACGTAGAAATACTCCGTTCTGAAAATATTTTATTTTCCGTGTAACAGTCTTTGAATTGTATATTTGTCATGTATCTAAAGTAAATATCTAGCAAGAGAAGTGGATTGTAATCTGTGGTTGGTTGATCTGATCTGGATCTCTAACGGGTTCACATGATATCCTTGTCAGATTGACCGCATCCTAGATTCTGTGCTGACTTCCTGAAAAATGATTCGTAGAATTACGGTCTGAACGTTCATGGAGTGTAAATATCTCTGTGGTGGTACCGATTCCTGTTGCAGAGAAAGCGCCTGCTAAATGACTGACCGGTCATCATTGGAAAATTGGCAATTTCACTATCACTATTGGCCGATTGTTTACACTCGCATGGTACACACAAATGCATGGGGTGTAAAAGAAGTGTAAAGTGGGTGTATATTGACACCACTGTATGGGTGTATATTGACACCACTGTATGGGTGCAAATGGGATGTCAAAGGGTTGTTTATCCCACTCAGTGGAATGAAACGCCCCAAATATGAGAACGGGCCAATGCTGTATTAAATTGTAAGTGTATTTAAAGAGGTGTAAAACCCGACTTTCATCAATATTGGGACAAACAAGTGTATTTAAAGAGGTGTAAAACCCGACTTTTATCAATATTGGGACAAACAAGTGTATTTAAAGAGGTGTAAAACCCGACTTTCATCAATATTGGGACAAACAAGTGTATTTAAAGAGGTGTAAAACCCGATTTTCATCAATATTGGGGCAAACAAGTGTATTTAAAGAGGTGTAAAACCCGACTTTCATCAATATTGGGACAAACAAGTGTATTTAAAGAGGTGTAAACCCGACTTTCATCAATATTGGGACAAACAAGTGTATTTAAAGAGGTGTAAAACCCGACTTTCATCAATATTGGGACAAACAAGTGTATTTAAAGAGGTGTAAAACCCGACTTTCATCAATATTGGGACAAACAAGTGTATTTAAAGAGGTGTAAAACCCGACTTTCATCAATATTGGGACAAACAAGTGTATTTAAAGAGGTGTAATCCCCGACTTTCATCAATATTGGGACAAACAAGTGTATTTAAAGAGGTGTAAAACCCGACTTTCGTCAATATTGGGGCAAACAAGTGTATTTAAAGAGGTGTAAAACCCGACTTTCGTCAATATTGGGACAAACAAGTGTATTTAAAGAGGTGTAAAAAATTCGACTTTCGTCAATATTGAGACAAACAAGTGTATTTAAAGAGGTGTAAAACGCGACTTTCGTCAATATTGGGACAAACAAGTGTATTTAAAGAGGTGTAAAACTCGACTTTCGTCAATATTGGGACAAACAAGTGTATTTAAAGAGGTGTAAAACCCGACTTTCGTCAATATTGGGACAAACAAGTGTATTTAAAGAGGTGTAAAACCCGACTTTCGTCAATATTGGGACAAACAAGTGTATTTAAAGAGGTGTAAAACCCGACTTTCATCAATATTGGGACAAACAAGTGTATTTAAAGAGGTGTAAAACCCGACTTTCATCAATATTGGGACAAACAAGTGTATTTAAAGAGGTTTAAAACCCGACTTTCATCAGTATTGGGACAAACAAGTGTATTTAAAGAGGTGTAAACCCCGATTTCGTCAATATTGGGACAAACAAGTGTATTCAAAGAGGTGTAAAACCCGACTTTCATCAATATTGGGACAAACAATGAAACTATCCTTCAAATATAATGAATATTGAGCATGACATTAAAAGATCATGCTGACACATTAAAATGTTTAATAAATTTGTGTTGAATATGTCACACAGTTTGAAAAGTTACCAAAAGATTTAATGAATGTTTGCTGGCGTGGAGCAGTAATATAAGAAAAATAACGAAAAAACCTTCTCAACTTTCTACATCATTATATTCCGACATCGTTTCTTTAACATCCAATAAGGCTTGATTCTCATTTAGTACTTTGTAAAAAGGGAAAACTTTAAATGAAGGGGTCAAATGTATGGCACACTGTCTGATGTGTTGGCTGACCGGGAGATGACAATGGTTTTCATTATTAATCTGTTGCCTGTGAATCAAGCCTTATTGGATGTTAAAGAACGATGTTTATAGAAAAGTATGGTTCCGAATTAAACGGATCACATAGACCTTGAATATATTCGTTATTTTGTTTGTTTAACAACTTTGTGAAATTAGATTTCATGCAATACATGTAAGTATTTATCAAACTGTTGAAGCATGTCATATCCTGAAAATACCCACCTCTGCTTCGCAGACCAATTATGTTTGATTTTGATTATTTTTTTATTGCATGTATTGTACTCATTTGAATTATCCCTTTTAATCTCTCTTATCATGTTTATTGTGACCAACTGTTTCTATTAATGTCAGCATGTTATCAAGTCACTGCTTGTTTAAGCCAGGCACGTCGTCTAGCGACCGTTGTGCCCTGTATTTGTATACCAGTCTGTCGTTTGAAAAACAGTATTCCTTGAGAAGAACATTACGTTCGAAACTGCAGTCGGAATATAATGATGTAGAAAGTTGAGAAGGTTTTTTCGTTATTTTTCTTAAACTGTTACAAATTGAGAGGAGGCGTCAGACCCCTACGGCGTTGTGTCCCAACCCCTGTAGAATGTGTTGAATCTGATTACACCCAACACACACTACTAAGTGTTGGGATACACAATTAGGGTATTATTTAACACCCTGTTTGGAGGTGTAATCAGCACACAGCCTCATTGAGCATAGGTCTGATAGAAACCTTGGGGTTTTTATTTTTCATGAATATTTTTATTCATTTTCAATGTAATCCTCTTACACACTTATATACACATTATACATTGTATGACAACAAAGAGTACTTAACAACGATTATATAATAATTGATACAATTTCTCTCATTGTGAAAAATAATTATATATGTACATATTAATATATTTCATCTCTTTATATTACAGTGGTACACCTTTCTAAAGCTCTTCTGTTGTGCGTTGTCATTGTGTCACTTTTCCTACCATTCCTCACATCAGCTCTCACAAAGTTCTGAAGTAATTTTCGAAAAGACACCATTTTTTACCATTGTTAGTTGACACCCTATATCTACCCATCTGCATGCTATATTGTATCAGTTAACACCTCTGTTTGACAAGTACTGCAGATGGTGTGAATTGATACCCAACCGTAAACTCAGTGCATGGTGTTAAGGATAGCTATCCTCTTAGAGGCAGTTTTTGCACCCCCATGACAACTTGTCGTCTGTATCAATAAATATACAAGATAACCACAATAAACTATATATTTTATGAAAGCATACATCGTAGGGATTCCAACTATATGATTTATATAACTGACGCTGCTACTGTGTAGAAAATATTCCAATTTAAAAAAATTAAAATGAAAACAATAGCGTCCATTTTTCAATTGAAATTTCATGAAAACTGTTGGTCTTGTTTCAACTTTGATGGTATACCTTGGTAGGAGACAATTCAAACTAGTAAACTTTATCTCATTTTTTTAATTTTTGCCTTGTTTTGTTTTTATAGCTATATTTTACTAAAATAAATTGAAAAAATGTACTTTTTTACGGTCGTTTGTCTTAAAAGTTGAATAATTGAAAAACTAATCCGAACTTACAAAAAGTGAGATAAAGTCTACTAGATCACCTTATAAGTAACAAGCATGCCAAATTTCAAAAGCTCGTTTAAATCTCGGATTTTGTAAAAAAAATGAAAGGCTAGAAATCGGGCAAAATGTGTCCAGCTATACATCTGATGAATTAATCCCTATTTTTTGCTTGAATTCTATTGTCAAATACATTTTTAATCTGTCTAATGGGACCTACTCGAATTCCTGTTTATTCTGGATAACTATTACACTAAGTTTTTTTCATCAAGTCGGTTTAAAGTCCAATTTAAACTTTAAAAAACCTGCTAAAACTTGTTCACACCTGTGTAGATTACTTTACGGCGGGTGTCTGAGTGAAGTGTCACTGTCATAATTAGAAACAAAAATAAGGATGTTTGCATGGTTTTGATCAGAAGGGGGTACATATGTAAATAAGTAGGACTAATAGATAATTAGCTTACCATAATACTGCGAAAATGAGTTTTGGAAAGGGAAAAACAGACAAAAATAATAGTACCCAAGCCCAAGCTAAGGCAATCTGTTTAATTGTTCCAGTGCCTCGGAAACTAAATTTTTAATCCTGGTATTGAAGCACTTCTATTTATAATTTTTATTTCATTTTTTTACCAAATGTTAGAGGAAATAGTGAATATTTGAATGAAGAAATAAAAAAAATGACCAATTTTGACGCTCTAAGGGGATAGCTATCCTTAATGAACGCCCTCTAAGGAAGGTGTTCACATCAATCTCCCGATATGACTCAAAAATGGTCAACTAAGGACTTTAATCGAACCGTTAATATGGGATATACATGTAGATGGACTCCAATTGTTTTATTCACCCCTATCCTGATATGGGATAGACCGATTTAGACCCAGGGAACTTCGTTCAAATACTGGGAATGATTGTCAGTCAAGATATGGAATTTTAGCATTGATCATCATCTACAAAAATACCAACGATATGTGGAGAAAATTGAAGGAATAGCATTTATGAGGAATGAGTTAACGCGAAGATTCCCAAATCAGATAATACACTTTGGCAGCGAAAACAGAAAATGAATTCACTTTAAATATAAAACTTTAGCTAAGGCGGCAACATTATTGCTTGTGAGTTGCATCGTCCAGAAGACTATCACAAGAGATAATCCCCTTGTCCTGACCTCTTTATCAGGCCGTATGAGAACGCCGTTTCAACGTAGCTTGTCCCGGTTTCACGTGAAGAAGTTCCGAGTCAATAATACCACCATAAAACACGTACATTTCGTCATTTTTACCAGTTGAAGGTCATGATTTCTGAAACATTCTTTTTTTCTGAATAACAATTAGTAATCAGTACCATGCAGTTACGCTATGAATACAAATCTGCAACCAGAATCCAGACGGTATCCTTCACTTTCCCACAAAACTAAATATAAGGATACGACAACAGTACCGTCATTATTCCAAGAATAAGACTGATAAGTATATAAAGTTCTGATGCAATCCGCACATGCTGAACGTGACACGGGATAAAAAAAAAGAAAAAAAGAAGAAAGTGATCCTATACTTTCGAAGGACGTAGGTATATATGAATTACGGGGAAATTCCAGCACTATATTATATTATTCAGTACGGTATCCGTATTCATAATTGCATCATGTATGTTTGACATGCATCTTGGCACGATGCATAAGACCAATTTGAAAGTATCACATACCGGAACTTTAAATAAAAAAAATGTCCCGAATCAAATATTCCTCTTAATACAGCAATTTCATTGCAGGCGACAATAGTACGATAATTCCTCTTATAAATCAATCTCCCTATCAAAATTCAATCACTCCCAAGTTTGGGGACAAAATTCGATCGGCTGTTCTAATATATTTGATCACCCTCTAAAATCATTGAAATAGTGAAGAAATATTGGACATTTTATATGATTTTGAACAATCGTATCAACTTCCTGTTCTAATAAGTTTGATTACTCCCTATTTTTATAGTAGAATATTTCACTTCCTGTGATTGGATTTTTAGAGGGATTACCGTATATACTGATTTGCATTATTGTATATAGTAAACATGCCAGTATGGCCCCGTGTATGAATGATCTTCGTGGCTGTTCATGTTACTGCGCTGTAAGAAAGACTCGAGATTTCTTCTGATTAGAGATGGCTTGGAGTTGAAGACAATAAAACCGCGCTGCTTTTGTTTATCATCATCATCATCATCATCATCGTCGTCATCGTCGTTGTCATCATCATCGCATTCTCTGTATAGAGTAAAAACTGGCTTTTGTACGAGTAAATGGAATGAACCTTTCCAGATTTGCACTGACGCGTGACTCCCGGCGTAAATTTGTGGTTCGTACTTTCCCCCTTCTTTCTGGGAAATATGTTTAGGCCACAGGCCCGCAAAACAAGAGTTTTGGGGCTGTGGGCGGTGGTATTAGGGTGAAGTGTCGAAAAATGGGGTCTCTATATATAACCCCATGCTTTATATAAACCATGGGGTTATCTATAGAGACCCCATATTTCGACATTTCACCCTAATACCACCGCCTCCCCCCCCCCAAAAACCTCTTGTTTTGCGGGCCTGTGGTTTAGGCCTATTCAGAGATAACTAGACTATTTTCGGCAATGTTATCTTCAATGTAAGTATAATGGTCCTTCAATGTAAGTATAATGGTCCTTCAATGTAAGTATAATGGTCCTTCCTTGGAATATTAAGGTAATCTGATTCATAGTTACCATATTTACACCAGTTATCAATAGATAAACATATTCCCAATAGATATAGGCAGGCGAGGAAAAGTACGAACCACATTTACACGGGAAGTCACGCGTCAGTGCACCCGGGGAAAGTCTTTGTCTAAAAATTAAATTGGGAACTGTCCAAGGTGCAGGGTGCTAAATATTTCCGAAGAAACGTCTTGTTATTATAGACCACGGCTTGCTAAGGAATTCTGACAACAGTACCGTATGTTATTAATGTTCTATGCCATAGCGCACGAATATTTCTTGAAAACAATATTTTATTAGGTATATATCAAAAACAACCCAAGATATGTTAACCGTGTGCACATACGTGACCGGTAAGCATGCTCATACTGCCGCGCTTCGTGCATGTCCTTCGTTTAGAATAAAGATGTTTTTGAAGATATACCGAGCTCGTAAACAGTTTCATTATAGCGCGTTTTTGTGGTTACCGGTATCGGTCCTCAGGTAGAGGATATAAATTGTTGGTTGTCATAGCAACTACACAATAGCATACACATTAGAAACAAAAGGGGGTTTTATTTAAAGTTTTGGTTTGTGTCCGCGTTGTTAGGACATGGTCAGATAATTTAAATATTAGAATAACAAAGCGGACAAAGCAGGTTAAAATACTACATGTGGTAATTTATCTTTAAATAGTAGTTCAAGGAACTATATGCTGAAGATAACATGGCCAAGAGTACATCTATAAAAACAACAAATGTCATGGATTGAACTCTTTTGTGGTTTCTCAATCTATCACATTCTGTTGGCCATGATATCTTCAGCATAAAGTTAGTTGAACAGTTAGGAGAAAAGCCAGCAGTTCGGTAAAATAAATAATCTATAATATCGTCATAGAATATACATCCATATATAGGACATATATGTATTCAGACATGTCATCAGGCATTACTTCACCCATGTGACTTTTTTAACTCATATTTTATTCACCAGTTTCATGAAATTGATTTCCCCCCAAAAACATTAAATCGCCAGATTTTGACACTTTCCCGAATTTTAATATTCCAGTTATCTATAGATCATCAAATGAACCATAATATGGAAAGATTCGCCAAGTTCATTTCAAAATTACAAAATCTCGATAAATTTAAAAAGCTCGAGTTCGGCGAAATTCAGAGTTTGTGAGAAAACTTGTCATTACGAATTTCCACGGCGACTAATTTTGCAACTACTGGCCCTATATTATCAACTAATGGACCTATATTATCAACTAATAGACCTATATTATCAACTAATGGACCTATATTATCAACTAATGGACCTATATTATCAACTACTGGCCCTATATTATCAACTACTGGCCCTATATTATCAACTAATGGACCTATATTATCAACTACTGGCCCTATATTATCAACTACTGGCCCTATATTATCAACTACTGGCCCTATATTATCAACTAATGGACCCATATTATCAACTACTGGACCTATATTATCAACTAATGGACCTATATTATCAAATAATGGACCTATATTATCAACTAATGGACCTATATTATCAACTACTGGCCCTATATTATCAACTAATGGACCTATATTATCAACTAATGGACCTATATTATCAACTAATTGACCTATATTTTCAACTAATGGACCTATATTATCAACTAATGGACCTATATTATCAACTAATGGACCTATATTATCAACTAATGGACCTATATTATCAACTACTGGCCCTATATTATCAACTAATGGACCTATATTATCAACTAATGGACCTATATTATCAACTAATGGACCTATATTATCAACTAATTGACCTATATTTTCAACTAATGGACCTATATTATCAACTAATGGACCTATATTATCAACTAATGGACCTATATTATCAACTAATGGACCTATATTATCAACTACTGGACCTATATTATCAACTACTGGACCTATATTATCAACTAATGGACCTATATTATCAACTACTGGACCTATATTATCAACTAATGGACCTATATTGTCAACTAATGGACCTATATTATCAACTAATGGACCTATATTATCAACTAATGGACCTATATTATCAACTAATGGACCTATATTATCAACTAATGGACCTATAGTATCAACTAATGGACCTATATTATCAACTACTGGCCCTATATTATCAACTAATGGACCTATATTATCAACTAATGAACCTATATTATCAACTAATGGACCTATATTATCAACTAATGGACCTATATTGTCAACTAATGGACCTATATTATCAACTACTGGCCCTATATTATCAACTAATGGACCTATATTATCAACTACTGGACCTATATTATCAACTAATGGACCTATATTGTCAACTAATGGACCTATATTATCAACTACTGGACCTATATTATCAACTAATGGACCTATATTATCAACTAATGGACCTATATTATCAACTAATGGACCTATATTATCAACTAATGGACCTATATTATCAACTAATTGACCTATATTATCAACTAATGGACCTATATTATCAACTAATGGACCTATTGACCTATATTATCAACTAATGGACCTATATTATCAACTAATGGACCTATATTATCAACTAATGGACCTATATTATCAACTAATGGACCTATATTATCAACTACTGGACCTATATTATCAACTAATGGACCTATATTATCAACTACTGGATCTATATTTTCAACTAATGGACCTATATTATCAACTAATGGACCTATATTATCAACTAATGGACCTATATTATCAACTAATGGACCTATATTATCAACTAATGGCCCTATATTATCAACTAATGGACCTATATTATCAACTAATGGACCTATACTATCAACTAATTGACCTATATTTTCAACTAATGGACCTGTATTATCAACTAATGGACCTATATTATCAACTAATGGACCTATATTATCCAACTACTGGACCTATATTTATCAACTACTGGACCATATTATCAACTACTGGACCTATATTATCAACTAATGGACCTATATTATCAACTACTGGACCTATATTATCAACTAATGGACCTATATTGTCAACTAATGGACTATATTATCAACTAATGGACCTATATTATCAACTAATGGACCTATGTATCAACTAATGGACCTATATTATCAACTAATGGACCCTATATTATCGCTTCAAATTGACCTATATTGTCAACTAATGGACCTATAGTATCAACTAATGGACCTATATTATCAACTACTGGCCCTATATTATCAACTAATGGACCTATATTATCAACTAATGAACCTATATTATCAACTAATGGACCTATATTATCAACTAATGGACCTATATTGTCAACTAATGGACCTATATTATCAACTACTGGCCCTATATTATCAACTAATGGACCTATATTATCAACTACTGGACCTATATTATCAACTAATGGACCTATATTGTCAACTAATGGACCTATATTATCAACTAATGGACCTATATTATCAACTACTGGACCTATATTATCAACTAATGGACCTATATTATCAACTAATGGACCTATATTATCAACTAATGGACCTATATTATCAACTAATTGACCTATATTATCAACTAATGGACCTATATTATCAACTAATGGACCTATTGACCTATATTATCAACTAATGGACCTATATTATCAACTAATGGACCTATATTATCAACTAATGGACCTATATTATCAACTAATGGACCTATATTATGGACCTATATTATCAACTACTGGACCTATATTATCAACTAATGGACCTATATTATCAACTAATGGACCTATATTATCAACTACTGGACCTATATTATCAACTACTGGACCTATATTATCAACTACTGGACCTATATTATCAACTAATGGACCTATATTATCAACTAATGGACCTATATTATCAACTAATGGACCTATATTATCAACTAATTGACCTATATTATCAACTAATGGACCTATATTATCAACTAATGGACCTATTGACCTATATTATCAACTAATGGACCTATATTATCAACTAATGGACCTATATTATCAACTAATGGACCTATATTATCAACTACTGGACCTATATTATGAACTAATGGACCTATATTATCAACTAATGGACCTATATTATCAACTACTGGACCTATATTATGAACTAATGGACCTATATTGTCAACTAATGGACCTATATTATCAACTAATGGACCTATATTATCAACTACTGGCCCTATATTATCAACTAATGGACCTATATTATCAACTAATGGACCTATATTATCAACTAATGGACCTATATTATCAACTAATTGACCTATATTGTCAACTAATGGACCTATATTATCAACTAATGGACCTATATTATCAACTACTGGCCCTGTATTATCAACTAATGGACCTATATTATCAACTAATGGACCTATATTATCAACTACTGGACCTATATTATCAACTAATGGACCTATATTATCAACTACTGGCCCTATATTATCAACTAATGGACCTATATTATCAACTAATGGACCTATACTATCAACTAATGGACCTATATTATCAACTAATGGACCTATATTATCAACTAATGGACCTATATTATCAACTACTGGACCTATATTATCAACTACTGGACCTATATTATCAACTACTGGACCTATATTATCAACTACTGGACCTATATTATCAACTAATGGACCTATATTATCAACTACTGGACCTATATTATCAACTAATGGACCTATATTGTCAACTAATGGACCTATATTATCAACTAATGGACCTATATTATCAACTAATGGACCTATATTATCAACTAATGGACCTATATTATCAACTAATTGACCTATATTGTCAACTAATGGACCTATAGTATCAACTAATGGACCTATATTATCAACTACTGGCCCTATATTATCAACTAATGGACCTATATTATCAACTAATGAACCTATATTATCAACTAATGGACCTATATTATCAACTAATGGACCTATATTGTCAACTAATGGACCTATATTATCAACTACTGGCCCTATATTATCAACTAATGGACCTATATTATCAACTACTGGACCTATATTATCAACTAATGGACCTATATTGTCAACTAATGGACCTATATTATCAACTAATGGACCTATATTATCAACTACTGGCCCTATATTATCAACTAATGGACCTATATTATCAACTAATGGACCTATATTATCAACTAATGGACCTATATTATCAACTAATTGACCTATATTGTCAACTAATGGACCTATATTATCAACTAATGGACCTATATTATCAACTACTGGCCCTGTATTATCAACTAATGGACCTATATTATCAACTAATGGACCTATATTATCCAGAAACGCCCGCATACAAAATTATATTTTTGCCAAAAATACACGATATTCAAGTTTTTAATTGTTCTTAAATTTTGTTGAAGACTTTGATTAAAACCGTTCGAGAAGTGATTGTGTGTGTGAGGAAGCCTCAAACAGAAATTCTTAGTATAAGAATTCACAGTTCATAGCTAGAAATTTAAAATATTCGTTAAAATGCACAGTCTTAATAAATTAATATCCTATCACTGCTCCCCAATCGTCCAAATGGGGGAGCAGATGAGATTTAATTTTAATTAGTTTGTAAAAAACGTTAGCATGGACGGGTATACCTTTTACTCTACCTGTGGAACTAATCTTTAAGGATTGTAACATTTTGACCTACTATAGTTCGGGTAGTTCATAATCCCGCTTGAGCAGCTCAGATGTCATAGTGATGTTGTACATGAGTAAAGCGCTGAACAGAATAGCTGCATGTAGTCAGAGAGAATTTCGCTTTCTGGATGATGATACATTGAAGATGAATATCTAACAGGGATACATAGTCCTTCCTCAGTGAAGGTATATCCAATTATCTTTTATGCATCGTGTATTCACATCTAAACACTGTGGCAAACTACTAATAACACTACTGTCTTTAGTAGTTGCTATATATACGAAGCACTCTACCATCACCCCGGAGAGCAGTTCTACCATCACCCCGGAAAGCAGTTCTACCATCACCCCGGAGAGCAGTTCTACCATCACCCCGGAGAGCAGTTCTACCATCACCCCGGAGAGCAGTTCTACCATCACCCCGGAGAGCAGTTCTACCATCTCCCCGGAGAGCAGTTCTACCATCACCCCGGAGAGCAGTTCTACCATCTCCCCGGAGAGCAGTTCTACCATCACCCCGGAGAGCAGTTCTACCATCACCCCGGAGAGCAGTTCTACCATCACCCCGGAGAGCAGTTCTACCATCACCGGAGAGCAGTTCTACCATCACCCCGGAGAGCAGTTCTACCATCTCCCCGGAGAGCAGTTCTACCATCACCCCGGAGAGCAGTTCCACCATCTCCCGGAGAGCAGTTCTACCATCACCGGAGGCAGGTTGCCACCATTACCCGGAGAGCAGTTCCTACCATCTCCCCGGAGAGCAGTTCTACCATCACCCGGAGAGCAGTTCTACCATCTCCCCGGAGAGCAGTTCTACCATCACCCGGAGAGCAGTTCTACCATCACCGGAGAGCAGTTTCTACCACCATCACCCCGGAGAGCAGTTTCTACCATCACCCCGGAGAGCAGTTCCTGCCATCTCCCCGGAGAGCAGTTCCCTTATCACCGGAGAGCAGTTCTACCATCACCCCGGAGAGCAGTTCTACCATCACCCCGGAGAGCAGTTCTACCATCACCCCGGAGAGCAGTTCTACCATCTCCCCGGAGAGCAGTTCTACCATCACCCCGGAGAGCAGTTCTACCATCTCCCCGGAGAGCAGTTCTACCATCACCCCGGAGAGCAGTTCTACCATCACCCCGGAGAGCAGTTCTACCATCACCCCGGAGAGCAGTTCTACCATCACCCCGGAGAGCAGTTCTACCATCACCCCGGAGAGCAGTTAGGACCACAAAATCCCATTAAGAGGACCTTGAATAATATCACAAATTCTATCTTTTTCGAAATATTCGATAAAACTTGCCTTCCCGACGACAAGTAAAATATCAAGTAAAATATCGAGTAAAATCAAGTAAAATATACCATATTCGAGATACCATATTCTTTATCAAGTAAAATACTCAAATCAGTACCACTGCCACTGAGTTGAGACCATCCGGTTGTGGTAGTTCCGAGGATAACCTTAAAACCAACGCCATGTCTTTACATTGCAGGTATACCAATTTTGGTACTTCAAACTTCGGAATCGCATAAGAAATACAGAAAAACGTTAATTCAATCTACCTTCTTACACTGCATTCAATCTATGCTTGGCGAGTTTTTACATACTAAAAGATAACAGAAAGTCGCCAGTCGCCGGAGACTTTCTAAAAGTCGCCACGCAACGCAAACTTAGCCCGAATAGAACACCACACGTCGTCATCACATCACGCCAGTCCATATAATCTCATCACCAAATAAACCATCAGCCAGTGTATATAATCTCATCGCTTACACACCACGCGGCATTCATTATCCGGTCTAAATCATTTCATTGATGCCAAATCACGCCGATCACGTGAGACTATACGCTGTTCAAGTCAGACTATATTATCTCATTATTGTCATATCACGTCAATTGTTATAAGCCAGTCGGTATTGTCTCACTGCTGTCACGTCACGCTGTTCAATAGCTGAGCAGTCCGTACAGTCTCGATGCTGGCACATCATGTCATTCATTAACAAGGCAGCCCATGTAGTTTCACTGATGTGACATCACGTCACTCATTACCCAGATCGTCCATACACCCCCACTGCTGTCACACCACGCCATCCATTAGTCAGCAATCCTAAATAGTCTACTGCTGCTGTCATACCACGTCATTTATTAGCCAGGCAAACAATATAGTCTGACCGCTGTTACATTACGTCATCCATTTGCCGGGCAGTGCATGTAGTCTCATTGTTGCCACACCACGTCATTCATTAGCCAGGCAGTTCATAATGTCTCACTGCTATCACACCGCATCATCATTCTTTAGCCAAGCAGTCCACATAGTCTCACTGTCACACCACATCATTCACTAACCAGGCAGTCCACATAGTCTCACTGTCAAACCACATCATTCAATAACCAGGCAGTTCATATAGTCTCATTGTTGTCACACCGCCTCATTCATTAGGAAGGCAGTCCATATAGCCTCAGAGCTGTCGCGTCACGTTACTCTTTATCCAGTTAGTCCATACAGTGTCATTGTTGTCACATCATGTCATTCATTGGCCATACAGTCTATATAGTCTCATTGTCTTGTCACATCACGTCATTCATTAGCCAGGCAGTCTATATGATCTTAATGTTGTCAAACCACGTCATTCATTAGCCAGTCAGTCCATCAGTCTCATTGTTGTCACACCACGTCATTCATTAGCCAGATAGTCCATATAGTCTCAATATTGTCTCATCACGTCATTCATCAACCAATTTTGTCACATCACGTCATTCATTAGCCAGGCAGTCCATATGGTCTTAATGTTGTCAAACCACGTCATTCATTAGCTAGTCAGTCCATACAGTCTCATTGTTGTCACACCACGTCATTCATTAGCCAGCCAGTCCATATAGTCTAAATGTTGTCTCATCACGTCACCCATCAACAAAGTTTGACACATCACGTCATTCATTAACCAATTTTGTCACATCACGTCATTCATTAGCCAGTCAGTCCATACATTCCCATTGTTGTCACACCACGTCATTCATTAGCCAGTCAGTCCATACATTCCCATTGTTGTCACACCACGTCATTCATTAGCCAGTCAGTCCATACAGTCTCATTGTTGTCACACCACGTCATTCACTAGTCAGTGAGTCCATACAGTCTCATTGTTGTCACACCACGTCATTCATTAGCCAGTCCGTCCATATAGTCTCAATGTTGTCACATCACGTCAGTCATTAGCCAGGTAGTCTATATAGTCTCATTGTGTCTCATCACGTCATTCATTAGCCAGGCAGCCCATATAGTCTCAATGTTGTCACATCAGTTCATCCATAAACAAATTTTGACACATCACGTCATTCATTATCCAGGTAGTCCATATACTCTTAATGTTGTCACATCACGTCATCCATTAACCAATTTTGCCACACCACGTCATTCATTAGCCAGGCAGTCCATATAGTGTCAATGTTGTCCCCTCACGTCATCCATTAACCAATTTTGCTACATCACGTCATTCATTAGCCAGTCAGTCCATACATTCCCATTGTTGTCACACCACGTCATTCATTAGCCAGTCAGTCCATACATTCCCATTGTTGTCACACCACGTCATTCATTAGCCAGTCAGTCCATACAGTCTCATTGTTGTCACACCACGTCATTCACTAGTCAGTGAGTCCATACAGTCTCATTGTTGTCACACCACGTCATTCATTAGCCAGTCCGTCCATATAGTCTCAATGTTGTCACATCACGTCAGTCATTAGCCAGGTAGTCTATATAGTCTCATTGTGTCTCATCACGTCATTCATTAGCCAGGCAGCCCATATAGTCTCAATGTTGTCACATCAGTTCATCCATAAACAAATTTTGACACATCACGTCATTCATTATCCAGGTAGTCCATATACTCTTAATGTTGTCACATCACGTCATCCATTAACCAATTTTGCCACACCACGTCATTCATTAGCCAGGCAGTCCATATAGTGTCAATGTTGTCCCCTCACGTCATCCATTAACCAATTTTGCTACATCACGTCATTCATTAGCCAGGCAGTCCATATAGTGTCAATGTTGTCACATCACGTCATTCATTAACCATGTTTGCCACATCACGTCATTCATTAGCCAGGCAGTCCATAGTGTCAATGTTGTCACATCACGTCATTCATTAGCCAGGTAGTCCATATATTCTCAAGGTTGTCACATCACTTCATCCATTAACCAATTTTGCCACATCACGTCATTCATTATCCAGGCAGTCCATGTAGTCTCAATGTTGTCACATCACGTCATTCATTAACCAATTTTGCCACATGATGTCATTCATTAGCCAGACAGTCCATATAGTTGCAATGTTGTCACATCACGCCATTCATTAGCCAGGCAGTCCATATAGCCTCAAGTTTGTCACAGTACGTCATACATTAGCCAATGTTGTCACATCACGTCATTCATTAGCCAGAAAGTCCATACAGTCTCAATGTTGTCACATCACGACATTCATTAGCCAGGCAGTCCATATAGTCTCAATTTCATCACACCACGTCATTCATTAGTCAATGTTGTCACATCACGTTATTTATTGACCAGGCTGTCCATACAGTCTTATTGCTGTCACACCACGTCATTCATTAGCCAGACAGTCAACATAGTCGCACTACTGTCACACCACGTCATTTATTAGCCAGACAGTCAATATAATCTCATTTCTGTTACATCACGTCATTTATTTGCAAAGCAGTCCATATAGTCTCAGAGATGTCACATCACGTCTTTAACTAGCCAGTCAGTCTACATAGTCTCCGAGAGAACACATCACGCAATTTATTAACCAAGCTGTCCACATGCCATTCATTAGCCAGTCAGTCCATATAGTCTCAGAGCTGTCACATCACGTCAGTTTCATTGTTATTCCACCACATTCATTAGTCAGGCAGTCCATATAGTCTCAGAGTTGTCACATCGCGTCATTCATTAGTCAGTCCATATAGCCTCAGAGCTGTCCCACGACGTCATCCATTAGCCTGGCAGTCCATATAGTCTCAGAGCTGTCCCACCACGTCATTCATCAGTCAGTCAGTCTATATAGCCTCAGAGCTGTCCCACCACGTCATCCATTAGCCAGGTAGTCCATGTAGCCTCAGAGTTGTCCCACCACGCCATTCATCAGTCAGTCCATATAACCTCAGAGCTGTCACACCACGTCATCCATTAGCCAGGCAGTCCATATAGCATCAGAGCTGTCCCACCATGTCATTTATTAGTCAGTCAGTCAGTCAGTCCATATAGCCTCAGAGCTGTTCCACCACGTCATCCATTAACCAGTCATCCCATATAGCCTCAGAGCTGTCCCACCACGTCACCCATCAGTCAGTCAGTCCATATACTCTCATTGTTGTCACATCACGTCATTCATTAGACAGGCTGTCCATATAGTCTCAATTTTGTCACATCACGGCATTTTGTGAATTTGATTTCATCAAAATAGTGAATTTTGCAATTGTCCATGTCTTCGATAAATAAAATGACAATGCACATATAAAATCATCTTGACCTGGTTTGTTAGGCAGTGTTAATAAATATATGGAGAATGTATTTCTTGATTAATATTTAATTAAGTTACATGTAATGGTTATCGTGACATGTATCATGTTTCAGTAAAGAAACTACATACGTTTAATGCGTTTCAAAAAAAAATGCGAGACATGAACAAAAGTTGTCAGACGTCGCCGTCGACAAGTAATTTGTGGAGACACAAACCCTGCAAAAATAATCAGAATATATATTCATGAAGGAAATATTATCAACTGTCAAAAAAAGAGAGAGATTGACAGGCTTTCTTAATTGACGCACCACCCATGCCGAGAAACTGAGAATAAACATACGACACGCGAACCAAGTTCAACACGAGGCCATTACCGGTGTCTGTGGTTAATTTCTTCTTTGATATGTCATTGAAAAAACAATAGATTCATGATATATTCATGTTTGTGTTTTGTCATGCAGGTAACGGTTCAATTACAACACATCGTATTCATTAGCCTGCACGCGACAAGGCACAAGCGCATAGTAGGTCCTAATTACTGTCTCGTGTTCCGACAGCAGTTGAGCTGTAACATTTTATGATGAATGTGTCTATAACAGACAGACAAACATACCGGACTTGTGTAAACTCGTTATCCCGGTAATAACTCGCTGTCCATTTTATGTTGTTCTGACGACAGTCTGTTTGTTTCCTAGAGAAAAAATGGAGTTGATAGATGGAAATTATGTTCACATTGATACACATCAGCTTTGTAATCTGTTCCTATGACGATGAACATAGATTGTGTTGTTCCTAAACCATATTTCTCCAACATACAAATACAAATATTTGTGCTATTAATACATACATCACCCTACAATGTTCGACCACAGGTGTTACAGTTATCAATCCATTTGTCTTCATAGAATGCTTTTTTTAAGTTTTAACACAAATCAGGGAAATGTTTTCCTAGTCTGCAACAACACACTTGCGATTCCCGGCAATATAGACTCTTGTAACCTAGCATTAAAAAATATAATATTTGTAACAAACACAGTTTCAGCTGTCGTATTGGCCATTTTTCCGCAATAGAGATTTGGCCAAAATCCCATGAAGCTCGTGCTGACACGGTGGCTAAGCTAGAAAACAATAATTTTAAAGGTGATGCCCATTTAGTCCACAGGCTTGTGTAAATTTGTTGGCGTTTTGACTCCATTCTTGGCAACCAGACTAAATTAACTCGTCATTAAATTAAAATTTAAGTAGATCACGAATTTTGATGTTGCAAATTGCAAAACCAATAGGGTAAGTAAACTTGCCAATTTCGAAATGTCCGCCATCTGACTCTAGGTCGTTAATATATCTCATTACCTGCTGCACCCACATTTACAGGGCCAAGCCATCAGCTGGTGACACTTTTGACGTATTCATGACGGCTGTCTTAGATTTCAAGATGGCCGCCATGTGAAAGCTATTTTTGTAAATATATGCTTAATAAAACGCGTGATAAATTTTATTCCAGTGCCTTTATCCACATTTTCAAGGGCAAGGCTTCATATGGTGGCCCCAATGACATCTCGTAACATCGGTCTTCATGTATATCAAACTGGCCACCATTTGAAACTTATTTTGAGCAATTAGTCCATGGGCCAGAGTCGAACTGGTACCACCTGAGGTGGCAAATTCTAGTAATGTTTGTTGAAGAGGTATATGTCTGTAGATGTTATCCATATGTGATAACCGTTGCAGATCGGTAGCTTAAGGGTAGTATACCACGCCTTTTCAACCCTACCCTTTTTCATATTCTAAATCCAAACTTGAGGGGTAGGTTATGTTCCCGCGAATATTTTTCTTGTGCTTTCCTACAGAGATCTGAAAATTCGGACACTTTGGACTTATGTGCTTGTCTATTGAAGCAAGAAAACATCATGTTATATAATCATTTGGTTATGTCACAATCACGTAATAACCGAATGAGCCGTTTATTGTCGCTTTTTTGTCAATTTTCAAATAGATTTTTTTATATTCTGCTGTTACTTCTTGACATGGCAGACTCGAATCGTGTTCAGTGAAGAGGCATTTCTATGTAGATATTACCAATATGTGATACCAGTTGCAGATCGGAAACGTATGGGTAGTTATAGCACGCTTTCTGAATTCTACCCCGCCCCCAAATTCTGAACCCAACTATGGGGGGTGGGGTATGCTTCCTCAAATATTTTTATTATACTTGTTGCTAGAGGGCTGAAAATTTTCACATACCGCATTTAGGTCCTTATTTATGGAAACCAGTAAATACAAATTAATTAAATCCCTTGAAGACGTTATTATGACATCATAAATCGGAAAATTCAATTAATAATTCCTATTTAGTTGGGACCATTTGAGGTAGCAGATAACATTGAATGTTTCTTAAAGTGGTATTGTTACGTAGTTGCTACTCATGTGTCATAACCTTTGCAGATTAGAAGCCTAAGAGTAATTATAGCTCGTTTTATGACACCTGACTTTATCCTTACTCCAAGCCAAACGCTGGGGGTGGCGGGGTAAGGTGCACCAGATATTTTCTTTAAACCTATGTGTTAAGAGCTAAAACTTTCTACATTATATATTTTAGTCCTATGCTATTATAAAATACTAAACAAAATGATGAAATGTTTAATTACATCATCGTATCTCGTCACAGTGACACATTTGCGTACCATGTGTGTGTGGGTGAGTGAGCGAGTTAGGGTTTAACGTCGCGTGCAGAGCTATCTCGGTCATATAGCGACGATATAACTAACTACGATATGATTAACTGGACATATGTGACTATCAGTGTACAGTCATCATCTAGAGGAAATTAATCTTCCCCTCGTGGCAACAGACATAGTACAAACCTCATGCTGCTCACCCACTTGGGGCGAATTATAAGTGTGTATGTGTGAGCTGGGGGTGTTATTCACACTTTGTAGGTGAATGAGGGCAGTTATATTAAAATGATAAATTTCTCATCGGCTAAATATTAGTAGGTTCTTCGATATAAATTGTGATTTGCACTAAATGCGAATGGCGAATATGCACTACGACGTGTCCACCCCAAATGCAAACTAAGAACTTGGTAATATCTCGCCCCAGCGTGAGAACGTGAGAACGTGAATGTGCATGAAAGAAGAATCCAGAATCTTTGTGTCAGGAGTAGGATACGAATATGTGGCAGGATAATATGATCGTGAGCGATTGGAAGTAATGGCGATGTTCGGGTCAAGTATTCAACGTAGATAAACTCAGGTTACTTTACAGCCGCTCTTTCGCGCGGTCTTGAATAGGGTACAGTTAGTGGGTGGAAGAGATACAGGACCTGTATAAGACTTAACCTCCGAAGCCACAAATAATTAAAATCTCGAGATTTCTGTCAATTTCAATGAAATGCCTCTGAACGGTTTTGTCAGGAGAAAATCGTTTGCAACCCTAATCTCGTGATATGTGATGTTAAATGGATATCAAACTGTTGAACCATTCCGGAATCGATAATTGTCAATAGTAATGGTGAGGCTGTATGGATATGTTAATGTACGACCAATTTGAGCATTCAAACAGATTTGATGACATGATACGAATATCTTGATGTCTTTACTATCATCATCTTTCGAAACGGTTGCCAATTCTCTTGTATAAAATACTACCTTCTTATGCTTGCATAGAAGTTTGTGTTATTAGTGTCTGGTGAATAAGGGATTTCGATTATGGATGCAGAAATTCCATAAGAGCCATACATGATTGTATCACCATCATCATCGCCATCGTCATCACAAATCTCTAGAACATGTCATGACTGTATGAAGGAAATGTGTAACTACAGCAGGTTGTTTGATGATTCTGCAGTTTTACTGATGTAGGGGTCATTATTCATTTATATAATGGTGTATGACTATCTGAAGAGCGACTCAGTTTCAAAGGATTTAGCTCCATTCAATTTCTGAACAATATTTCTAAATTGCCTGGTCATCCAGGTGCCTGATTTGGAGGCAAATTATTTCATTATATGTTATATGGCCAGTTAGTTTCAGTCGCAATAAAATAATTTTCCAGCATTGTTATCGAATCTGGAGTAATCCGTCTCTGCAACTGACGATGGAGGCCTACTCTCTGAATCAACGCTGGCATTTTCCATGTTCCACTAGAGATGTTAGCAGGATATACTCCCAATCAGCAACCATCCCAGTCGAGTATGGTCCCAACCTGTTAGTCCAGTTTCAGGTTTGCAGCATTTCACAATCGAGTATCGGCATCAAGCCTAGTGTATGTTACCAAGTATGCATGGTTCCCTTAACATATTCGTTTTTATTCGGACAAAAGCTACATTCAGCTGCGAATCATCATCGCCAATACCTTGGTTTAACTTTACACATATAAGACGAGATGATATTCATTTAAACAGCTCTTGCGATTGGCTGAAATGTCGAGTGACGCACACCGGCAGTCTGACATCAGCGCCAGACCTCTGTGACCATGCTTTAAAAAACCCAAAGCGAATCACTTGATTGACTGACAGATTAGGCGACATCACCAATGGACAGGGCGTTTATCAGGGCTCTCGACAGTAGAAGCGATAGGGAAAGTAGTGGAGTTGGTACGAATCACATTGATGAGACCATACGATGTGAATACTCTGAGACGTTATTGATGCTACTGGATTTTTTGCATTTCTATCTTCTTTTTCAATTTCTGGAAGAGGCAATTGGCTATGCATTTAAGCTGTTCCCAGCAACGTTCACGGGATAATGTGGTTCCCAGACGCAATAGTGGCATACCTTTCTTCTGAATTCCTCTTAAAGAGCAAAGTTTGTGCATTTCAAGAAGCAAACATGGCATTTCAAACACGGGTATAATGACCATCTCTAGCTATGAAATAACTTTGACATCAACCTCCTAGTGACAGGTGGCACCACCGGGTGGATCATCCATTCATCACATTTCCATGACAAAAGCATAACATTTGCTGAGTTATGCCACGTTGATCCACATGGATTAGCAAACAATCGGTGGCCAAGATGGCAAGTAATGGTAACGTCCTCAAAATGACCCCCAATTCTAAGATGGCCAACATTAGCTCGTTATAAAGGGTGACAATAGGTTGTAGTATTTATAAATAAAAACAAAATGGCGGACATATCCGAAGTCCGGTCGCCGAATATGGTTGATTAAGCGGAGAATTTTATTTCATCAGATTTATCCCAATAATGACAGAAGCATGGAATTTGGTGGGAAGATACGGATATAAGAAGGACGATTGGTAGCCGAGATGAAAATCAACGGAATATCGCAACATCTCCGAATATTTTCTCAATTTCCTTCTCCACGTCTTCCGTACGGCCACAGTTAGGTCGCTAAAGCTCTTCAAAGAAACAACAGGAATTACCTCTTCATTTGATCCAAGTAAAAATGAGAAAATAAAATAACCAAAAAATTCGATCAAATTTATCATTGTTATTATAGCGTCACGCTGACGTCATCACAACATTAGATGAAGGTTTCAACATATGTTTCAATAAAAAAGGGCATGGAGGTAAAGGTTGGTACTTTTAATTTGGGTTGAGAACAGAGAAATAGGTAGGGTTCAGAACATGTACTATATCAACCTTTAAACTAACGATATACTACGACTGTCAGACATGGATAGCGTTTGCCTGTAAATACCTCTTACAAACTATGAAGCGACTCTGTTACCTCAAGTTTTACCAGCAAAATTGGAGAAACAAATTGAAAATAAACGCAAAACTTGAAAATAAATAATTGTCCATGTTATGACGTCACAGTGACGTCATAACATGATCATTTCAAACCTTGTCAAGGGTTTTGATAAACCAAGACCTTCCATGCAGAGTTTGAAAAGTTTTACCTCTCTAGCAACAGAAATAAAAAAAATATCCAAGAAATCATACCCCACCCCCCAAATGTGGGTTAAGAATGTGATGAGGGGAGGGTTCAGAAAGTGTGTTATAACTACCACTATGCTACTGATCTCTGTATGTTATCACATATGGGTAACATCTACATACAAATACCCCTTCAAAGAACATTTACCAAAGTTGATACGTCAATTGGAAAAAACGAAAGGAAAATCTACCAAAATTTCGACAATAAATGCTGCGCCATGTTATTACGTCACTATGGCGTCATGAAAGGATTATATTAAGTTATGTTAACTTATGCCAAGGAACCGGGATCTGCACCCAAAGTATGAAAAGTTCCAGCTCTCCAGCGACAGAAATAACTAATATATGCGAGGAACCATTCCTCTCCTCCCAAGTTTAAGTTCGGAACGAGGGCAGGGGTAGGGTTAAAAAAATGTGTTTTGCTACAGTTAAGCTACCGATCTGCAACGGTTATCACACATGGATAACATCTACATACATATACCTCTTCAAAAACATTACTAGAATTTGCCACCTCGAGTGGTACCGATTGGTGAAATTTGGGGTCTTGGCAATATACTGTTACCTAAACCCATCATGATCTTGAGCCCGGTGGCTATACCCAGATTTTCAGGGGTGAAGCGTCAGTTGGTGACGCAACAGACATACTTTAATGACGATCATGTTTTATTTCAAGATGGCCGCCAATATCTCATTTATCTGAATGAATCAGAAACTTAAAGTTGTTCTACTGGCTAT